>PVJX010018080.1:0-37211 GCA_004027295.1 Dolichotis patagonum
TTTTTGCACATTCCTCTGTCAAGGGATATTTGGATTATTTCCATCTTTGGGCTCTTGTGAATGGCACTGCTCTGAATGTTGAAGTGCATGTGTTGGGGTAGACATATGTTTTCAGTTCTTTGAGTGCACACCTAGGTTTGTAACTTCTGGGTCATATGGTGACTCTAACTTATCGTGGCTGCATCCTTTTACATCCTCAGCATCAGTGTTTGAGGGGAAGTAGTAACTTTTACTGCTGAGTATGCCTGCTCTTGTGGCATAAATTCAGAAAAGTTACCAGGAGTGACCCTCAGTGTAGGGTGGCTAGGGCCAATGACATAATGAGCAAGCAGAGAGGAGACATAAGGCTTGGGGAACTCAGGTAACGTTCACAGTGCATAGCCCAGGGCCCAGTCCTCAGGGATGTCTGAGACCCCTTCAGTGTGGTAGCAGTGCATGACAGGAAGGCAGCTGACTTGGGTGGAGAAAAGCTGCATGGTGGGGCAAGGGAGGGCTGATCCTGGTGGTGCCAGTGGGTATAAGGTGTCTGTCGCTGTGCCCAGGATGGTAGCAGAGTGCAGCCTTGCCTGGGGAAGACAGGTTATAAGTCATGGGAGGAGGTGGGCCTAAAGATGTGGGGAGGGGAAAGGAACACTGTGATGGGGGTGAGAATAGTTCCCTGGGCTCTAAATGGTGTCGCCATGTCTTATCCCTTTCTGAGGCTGAATTAAGTTTCTTACCTTGGGCAAGGTTCAGAATTAAGCATGTGGGGTGAAATCACATAGGATCCACTTTGTCCTTAAACATCTCTCAATGCCAGGACCAAGGCCCTTGGAAGCTAATAACCCCTGATTTAGCTTTTTCTGTTCACCTCTCAATGGTGGCTTCTTTTTCCCTGCAGCAGTAGAAGCCAAGGTCTTGTTCTAGTGGGGAAAGAGTAATAGAGAATACACGTGTGAGTTAAATCTACATATGATATGATCCCCAGGCCTTCTGTCTGGCAACTGACTAGCTTAGAACTTAGGATTGGCGAGGGCTGGGAGGACCTATAAGACTGACCTCAGGGCCTCTGGACCTGAGGCAGGTGCTCAGGGCTGTCCTGTTACCCACTGCTGTACCAGCTCCTGGGGACATCTGCGTCAGGCAGCGCCAGCTCAGCACAGGAGTGTTGAGATGGCCATCTGTCCATGTACCAAGCTCTGAGAGCCCAGCCTGCACCTGGCAAAGACTTCCTTTGTGGCACATGAGCCAAGTCTGTACCACCCTATGAACATGATAGTTAGCAACAATACAGTTTAATAGTGATGTTTCTGCATTCACTGCTTCCTCGGAGCATCTGGTAATCAGGAGGCATATTCCCAGTTTACAGACCAAGGCTTAGAAAAAGAGTGGCTTTCAAAGTTCCATGATTAGGAAGAGACAGAACTAGGACACACATCTGGGACTTCTGGCTCTGAGTTCTTTCTGCTGTGCTCCACTTCTTGGGGGAGTTATGTGAGATTGGTGCTCATCTTTTCCCGCACCGTCTTTGTTAGAACAGAGGGCAGTCTTGAGCTTGTGAGGTGCTAAGAACTGGGGGAAGGATCTGGGTCACCTCTGATTCTTAGCAGCCAGCTTTCTCTCCCCAGGCTCTGGTCAGATGTTAGATGAATCTGTTTTCCTCGGTCTACTGAGGCCATGTTGACCCCTGACTGTGTCCCCATCTGTCCGTGTCCTTTTGGCCAGCAGCTTCCCAAAGAGATGAGCCCTCCTCTGAACTCTGCTGAGATTTTTGAGTGAGGCCTGGATTCTGATGTGACACAGTTAGCGTCTCTTGCTACAGTCTTGGTTTTCAGCAAATGGTAAACTCTACTGAGGGCAACATTCAATTATGAAAATCTATTTCTTTTGCCACATTCAAAAAGTCTCCTAATGTGCCTTTGTGCACACACAAATTTAGTGACACATCACTAAATGTATATGTGGTTGCCATGGAAATGTCTCTCTTCTAACGTGGCATTCTAAGAGCAAAGAAGGGAAGTTGTCCTTTGCAAAGAGAAGCAGAGCAGAACTTGGCTAATTGTCATCATGCTAATCCCCAAACTGTCATTCTTCCCTGACTACCTGTCTCCTACTTCCTCTCAGCAACTTACCACTGGAATTGAAAGCAGTATACAGAACTGGGGCTCTCACATTTCCTTAGGAATTTCACCAGCATTGTTCTTAGCTCTTATGCCAGGCACATATCAGGAAGGAGCCCAGGTCTTCTTAAATTGGATTTTCACACAGAAGCTTAGAAAGGTACTTCCTGGACCGTCTAGCACTTGCCATGCGCACACACACAGGAGTCTCAGGAGAACTCTTGGCACCATTTCTTTGCAGAATGTGCAGCCTGGGTAGGTCTCCTGAAGGTGCTCAGTAATTTCCACTAGAGACTGTGAGCTTCCGTTTTTGTAATTATGACAAGTTCATAACATGATGATATATGGAATGGACCAGTTCTAAGGCACTTGTTACATGTCTCAGGGGTCTCAAACATCTTCCTAGGATTGGTGTACATCCAGGCTGTGAAGAAAGATGGAAAATTCCAAAGATCCAAATCCGGCCAGATGTCTCCTGTCTTTGCACTTTGGTTGGGCTCCACCCTAACTCTGTTCCACCTGACCTCTTGGCTTTCTTGACCGAATCCTTCTGAGGGCAAAGAAGTTTGTGTAGTTCTGGTCTTTATCAGCAACTTCTGGGAGGATCTGTGGTTAATATTGGTGGGTCCTCTGACTAGGTCATTGGGCTGTACTGACTTCCTCCAGTGTTAGGGGTGAGGAGCTGTGAATGGTTCTGAAGTTCAAGTTAATGAGTCTTTAATCCAAGTTCATAGTCACACTGTGGTCTCAGGGCTTCTGAACTGGTTTGCTCAACTGCATGTTCTGTTCCCGGCATCAGCACAATGTGGCATGTGGGCTAGTGGGTCCCTGAAGGCAATAGATGCATCTTATTCCTGCCTGGTGTCACTGTGAACTGCAGCCTTGCTTCTTTTACTACTGAAGGACTAGGATAGAGGCGGTGAACCTTAGCACGTGTGCCGCAGCTGGCTGTTTGTACCATTGAAAGCTCTAAAAGGTTCACCATCACTGTTGTATGATGTTCTGTCTTGTCTGTGACTGTACTGGTCCCCAGAAGACCTTTAGTCACTGGCTTAGCTACACTGCCAAAGGGAAGGACAGAGCCAGCTTCTGACTCAAAGGTGGGACAATAAATGCTGGATGCCCCCATGTACTCAGATCTGCATCCCCAGTGGGTCCTGTGATGTCCACATAACCAGGACAAGGCAGGACTTTTCTGCCACAAGACGGTGACCTTCCTGGCTTGATAAATCAGTTTCTCATCATTGTTTCTTACCCAGCACTTTTTTCTGCTGCCCTCAAGGTACTGAGGAGGCAGCATTCGGCTCAGGTTGAGCTATGACCATAGTGAACTTTAAGACTTTACAAAGGCCAAGAAGAACCCACCAGCGCCTCTATAGCAGTTCAGAGCCTTTCGTTACTAACTCAGCTTGTCCATTCTGCAGGCCACCGCTGTTCCTGACTACGTCATGCAGTTATTTCTTCCAAGGTTGTTCTAAGCTTATTTTGGGGTCTGTGTTGGGAGTTCATGGCCTCTCTCCAGAGAGACCAGGTCAGACATCATCTGCTTGACTCCAGCCTCTCCAGGCTTAACCAGATCTCCCCTCTGTCAAGGACAGGGCCTTTAACAATAGTAAACTCTATTTGGGACAATACAGAGTTTCTCTTTGACATGTCGTATTCTGAATTCTCTCTGCCATTTTAGGCTCTGATAAATCTGTCAAACTTGGATATATAAATGACTGTTAGGAGAGCTGGCTGCCCCATTTTGCTCTTGGCTTGTTCAAGTAAATATCAATTTAGTCCTTATAGAAGGAAAATAAAAGAGACTTGGTTGTCTCCCTAATCCACAAACCTTATAATTCTCACCTGGAAAAGCTGGCTCTCCTGTTTCAAATCAGTTTTAATGGCAGACTGAAGGGAGGCTTTATTGCCCTGATCAGAACTTGTTTTTAAACTCTTTTCGTTGTCCCTTCAGTAAATGAGAACACCTTGAAGGGGAACTGAAGATCAGCTTAGGACAAGAAGGGGAGAAGAGTGAATGGGAATCACAGTACTGGAGAGATTCTGATGAAGTGGAGACTCAGAGTGGGGCCCACACCTAGCCAGGTGCACATTCTGGAAATCAGCAGATGCAGAGGCAGAAAGCCAGGGGATGGACACTGCTGAATTTTAAAAGTTCCCTCACAGTTTTTCTTCTGTCCCAGAGCAAAAGTGGGCAGACTGCCCTCACTGGAGACTTCTAACAGTGAGCAACTCAGCTGCCCAGAAAGAGGAACTACCAATGTGAGAAGTGGGAGGGTTCTTAGTTCTCCCAGCCCGATCCCCAAATTTGCCTGACTCTTGCATTGTTCTTTAAGCTCTGTTTAAGTTCATTGCTCTGTTTCTGGGGCCTGAGATAGTTGGTGTGGGCTTCTTACTGCCCTGTAAGTGGTATGAGCTGGGCGGATTTCCATTCTGCCTTTGTCATTTGTAAACCCTTGTAGGTGGGAAAGGGCAGCCCAGTGCTTTGGACCAACTCAAAGCCGTATCTGACTCTTCTTGTGGTAGAATCTGGTACCCCCAGTGAAAGCCCATTCTTAAAGGGAGATACTGTCCACAGGCGGACACTGACAATGCACTTGGCTGCCTGAGGTAGGCAAATGCTCCAGATTAATGTGTTCATGCTTTAACCACAAATGGACCCTCTGGCCTTTAGAGGCCACCATCATCACTGCTCAACCATAAAATGAGGTCATGTGTCAGAAAGAAAATTAGATATTCCTCACAGGGAAGGTCGTGCTGTGGGGGTTAGCTCAGGCTTTCTTCAGGTGTTTCCTCAGATTGATGGGTTGTAGGATTTAGAAAAGCAACTGAGTCCCACTAATAGCTTTATGCATGTTAGCAACAAGGTCTCATGTCAGCATGATGGTTACTCATGAAGAGGGAAAGGAAGACACCGTGACCTGCCTGCTGGGGCTGAAACGGCCTGAGCAAGGACTGCTGAGGAGTGTGGGAACGCAGCAGGCTTGTGCTGTGCACAGCAGTCCATGTGTCACAGCAGCTCCTGCCTCTTATAGGTCTGATTAACCTGGAGGTAAAGACATTTGTAGACACTCTTCTCCTAGAGTCCAAGCAGAGGAGCCCTGGGCCATGGGTTAGAACTTACAGACCTCTGTATCCCCCAGCAGAGCCTTGCTGAGCATGGTCCAGGCGGCTTGAGGGGCTCCAGGAAAGGACAGCTGCTGCCACCCTGGTTGCTGTTGGGAAACAAATGGCCTAAGTGACTCTGGTACTCTTGCAAGTACTGCCCGCTGCCAAAGAAGTCTGCTGTGTGTGGCAGTTGCATTCTCCTGGGAAGTGAGACTTTGCTAATGTGTTCTCAGGTTCTGTTCCAGCTGGCATTGGCCAGTCCCACTCTGCACACTGGAAAGCCCCCAGCACCCACTCAGGCATGGGGTTGCATCGCTGGCAGCACTTGGCATGTGGCTCTTCAGCCAAGATGGGAGGCTGCTGCCCGCCTCAGGCCATGCCATCTTTTCTCCTGCCTCAGTGGATCTTGGCACTGACAGGCAGCTGTTTCCTCTTAAAGCAGAGCTTGGGGCCCTCCCACTGGCATACAGGATGGACTGTGGGCCTCAAGAGTTATTTAGACACAGCCTCAGTTTCCTTTTCTGCACATGGGTGATAATGGGACTATTCTTGGCATTGGATAGCATACAAAGTGCTTAGCAGAGTGCCTGGTACACAGTGGGTATTTAATCAAAATAAGCTTCTATCTTTCTTCCTTGAGACCTAATTGTTTCCCAGTCCTACTGGCCACGGTCCAGCTTGACACCACCATTTCATGATATGATGTAATTCCTTAGTGTGCTCCTAACTCAAATTCTTTCTAATTGGGTGTCCTGCCACTATACCACGGATGAGATCCGTGGGCTTTTCAGTTGGGAATCTCCATGGACTTCCTGATTTTTTCTGAACCCTCTTGGACTCTGTGGGTATGAGTATCCTGAGCAGAGGCCAGAACTAGGCTGCTGTATCTTGGTTGTGACTCTCCCACCTCTGGACTTCACAGGATACTGAATGGCCCAACTCTCCTTGGACTAGGGAACAAGCCGTGCTTGGGACAGAATGGTGAGTCAACAGCCTCTGAAACTTGTCACCCATTTACTCCAGTGGTTCTCAGCTAGGGCAGTATTGCCCCAGGGACATTTTTCAGTGTGTCTGGAGACAGTTTGGGTTGTCACAGTAGGGAACGCCATTGGCATTTAGTGGGTGGAGGCCAGGAATGGCACCAAATATTGACAGACCCTGCAACAAAGAATTATTCAGACTAAAATATCAGCAGTGCCAAGTCAGAGATGCCCTGATCTATTCCTGGCTGGGCAGTGAGATAAGTTTGGAACTCCTAGGTTGTGGGAGCAGCATTGTCCAGATATATCAGCCTGAGTCCTTCATCCCATCATGTGCCCCAGCCCAGGAACCTAGAGTCACTTATTGCTTACTGAGATGCTGTGCAACTGTGGAGAAATCCAGTACCTCACCTGAGCCTTACTTTTCTTCTCGTGTGCATGGCAGTGTCAGCAGTTGCTGTTATACATGAGAATCTATCAAAGATGTGATCTGTGTAGATATTGTTGTCTTAGGGAACTCCAGGTTATTGCACTTATTCCGGAGGCACCTGACTCCTTGCATAGGGTAAGGCTTTGTAAGGGAAAAGAAGTTTTAACTTTATTTTGGGTCAACTCTTGAGCTACCACTGTCACACTGGATTTAGGGTGTTAGTTGGGGAAACTATCCCATGGGCTGAGTGGGTACTTACCAAATAATTGTCCTTTCTTTATGCATAGCAAGCTTTAATTTATTCTGTGTGTGGCCACACTGGGGAGGCTGATTTTGCCATGGAACGTAATCTGCTCACGTTTAGGTTGTAAATTTTCAGTGGTTCCAAAGTGCTATGGAGTTCACCGGAACACATGCTGTCCTCTGATCACTGAAGTGGCTAAAAACAAAGCAACTCCTTATTGCTTCGAAACAAACCAGCTTGTAAGCGAGGCTATTTCAAAACAAACCCAAAACTTAGCACACAGCTCTGATTGAGTTCTCCAGCCTATGTTACCCCCAAAGGTGCTGAATTAATGAATTAGTTTGCTGTGTGAGCTTGGGAAAATCTTCTTTACTTCTCCAGATCTGGGTTTCATCCATAAACCATAGAGACAAAACTAAGATTTCCAAGTCCCTTTCTGCAGCAGCCTCTGTAGCTCCTTTCAGAGTCACATGAAACTCAGGGAGGGGACATACTGTAGGACTCTGGCCTTCCAGGGTGAAAACCATTCCTGGTGAAAGGTGGGTGTGAGTTGAAGCAATGCCCATCTCTCCTTGCCTCTATGATTACAAATCTCAGATGCTCTTAAAATAATACCAAATGTCTAGTTTAGTTTCAGGGAACTGGTGGACACTTACAGTTTAAATTTCTTTTCTTGCTCCAAGAGAATGAGCTCAGTTTGACAAATACAAATGGAAAACTATTCTCTGGTTCTTTCCTCTGGCCCTTGGGGATAGGCGATGATCGATGTGTGGGGCAGAGTGGAGCTGGTTAGAAGGCAGCCCCTTCCTCCTGCCTCCCTCTTCAGCTCCTGCTTTCTCTTCTCATGTCTTGTCAGCTACAGATCAGGGGACTGACTTCCAGGTATATTGGAGGGGATCTCTTTCATTTAAAAAGCCTGTAGGAAATGCCAGTTTCCCTTAAGGGACTTGTTCTAGGGGTTAATAGAAGACCATAAAGAAATGCACTTTTGCTCCCAAATCTCAATTTCTCCTGTTATAATTTGATTTAAAGAAGAAAATCTTGTCCTTGAGCTGAACAGTGTGCTTAGTGGCCTCTGGGGTTCCCTGTGGGAGAGTGAGTCCAGGGATTACATTGCGGTGGGGAGGGGGGTCCTCAAGAATAGTTTCCTCTTTTAGGAAGGCTTCAAATGGACTAGATGGTCCAAAGATGATATGGATCCTGGATTGAGACTTCTGTATGTTTTTAACTTTAAAAATGTTTAATATGCATATACAGTATGTAATGGTCAGTTACATCTTTTTAAGACATCCTTTTACATTATGGCAGCAGGTACATTTGGTGCTTTCCCCAGGGCTACTGATTTGCCAGTTTTAATAGTGTTTCACCAAAACCAAAATCCTCACTTCTATTTTATAGAGTCAACTTCATGTTTGGAATCAGTAAGCTTGAGTTTTTAATTCCTTCTGAGATCTCCATCTTCCCCAGTTAATTCTCTATCTCTCTGTTGTGCACCAGCATATGCTTAGGCCTGCTTAATTGTAGTGGTCCATTTGCAAGGGCTGTTAGAAGTAGAAAATTAAAAGAGAAGATGCTTATTTGGTCATGCCCACACCAGCATCTTGCTGTCTGTTTAGGCTAGCTGATCAGTGAAGGTGAGGTGAGATTGAGAGGTAGCCCAGTCTAGGTCTTAGCTAAGCAGAGGGAAGGTCTTATGCCTGGGGTCCAGGTGGAAAGTGGTTCACAGGGCATTCACAGAAAGGTACTGTGTTCAAGAACTTTTTCAAGGAGTAAGGAAACTTTTAGACTCGGCAAACTATTCTCCACTTGATTTTCTTAGTGCCTTATCCAAAAGGTAGAAGAAGGTGGACAGAAGTTACAAAACCACCCTGGGTGGGGGTGCTTAAAGTTAAGACCGAGCTGTGAAGCAAGGCCTCAGGGTTTGAAGTAGTGGTACTTTCCTTTTTCAGTCCGAATTGCTTACTCTAATGAGTCCTCTGCACACACAAGCAAGTTACGCTCTTATTCCTTAGCAAGAAATAATTTCTTGCACATCTGCCACTTTAAGACCAAGGGCCTTCCACTCCCTATGCGGAGAATATAGTAGCTTATTGTACTTCAGTTCTATTTATGTCCCATTTGGGGGCTTAGCGGCTGCCCTTTGACAGACACACACACAAAAAACAGATTTATACAGGCAGAGCCATAGAAAAGCGGGAAGGCAGTACCAGGGAGTGTGAGAACCTTGTGTGGTGCCCTGTTACCCACAGGAGCTTTGTAAGTTATCACCTCAGTAGGTTATCGCTGGCCACCGCTGCCTTTTATACATCACCCTCATAATAATGAAAGCACTCATGTAGCTCGTGAGCAGCAAGTCACTGCCCTGCAGAGTGGCAGAGCTGCCTCCGGGTAGCAGGAGGTGGTTGATGCACACAGAAGGACCTGTCAGCTGGACAGCTGCTCCTTCAGAGTCCACCCACCGAAGGGGCATTTACAGCCAGGGCCCTTTGCACTTTGCACTCAGCACTGGCCTTCTTGCCTGCATCCTTGTCTCTATGCCTTGGATGACCTGAAGAGGAGACCACATCCTCTGCTTTCTAGGAGCACCTGGTCGCATTCCGGGTGGCCCAGCAGATGTTAGTAATCTAAAGCCAGGACTCAGTGGCAGGGTGGGCCTTTCCCAGAGGTTAGTCAGTTTGCATTGGTTCTAGGAGACAGGGATGGTTCTCCCGGTTTTACAATTGAGACAGTCAAGGTTTAGAGAACTTAACATGCACAGAGCACACAGCTAGAAGTGGCAGTGGCAGGATGTGGACCTGGGGTGGGGGGACCCCCTTGGTTAGCCCATTATGCCTTTGACAGCAAGATGCATAAACCTTAAACTCTGAGGGCTGGCCTGGGTGAGGGGGGCTTAAGAGCTCACAAGCAGCAAAGGGACTGACCCCAGGGCCGAAAGGAGCCCAGTGACAGCCCAGCTGCTCATCCAAACTTAACTCCTAAAATTCTTCCGCTATTCTGTGATTCCTCCCATCTGCTTAGCTCATTATCTCTCCTAAAGCCCTTTTTCATTTTTTCCTTCAATCTTTAGTTCTCAAAAGTTGCCTTCTTTCCAGATGGAGAAACTGAGGCCCAGGAGGAATGCCTTGTCCCAGGTGAAAGAACAAACAGTGAAATGAGCAGGACTCACGGGCCTGGAGCCATGCTGTCTCCATTTTCTACACTCTGTGCTGTGCCCACCCCCATGCTGGAGTTTTCTGTGCCTCCTAAATCCCAGGCTCTTGTTGGACAGGTTCTGGAATGTGGCCTGGGCTCCTTTACCCATTCCTTGCTTTCCACAGGCCCTCTGGTGCCCCACAAGGGCCTTCTCTACACTTCATTCCCTCATTCCCCCAGGTCACCTTTAATCTCCGCACATTCCATTAAACTTTGAGTCTCCACATGGCACTTGGGGGAACCGAGGCAGGTTGTCCTGCTGTCTTGTGTTATCTGCAGTCTGTGTCTTTCAGTGCTGGTGGCAGCATAATCAGCATTGGTGCTGCAGGACTCTACCCAGTGCCCCTTCTTTTTGCCTGAGCCCACTGTCTGGGAGAGAAATATCTGGAAGAGGAAGAGGTCATTATAGTGCAAGGGCTCTGGTTACCAGCACCTGATCAAAGAACTTGAGCTGCAAAGTCCCTGCTTGCCTTGACTGTTCCCTAATTTAACCACAGCTGCACCCAGCTGGGATCGGGTGTGCCTTGAATTGCAGATTGGTTTGTCTTATTGCTGAACCAGCACCATGGGCTGCTTTCAAAGTCAGGGTCGTTTTGTTTTGGATGGCTTGTCTCCAGCCCCGCCCCCCCATGCCCTCTAGAGTCAGCCTAGTTTATGGTTCTACTTCTGTGGCACCCTGGCTGTGTCCCCATCTTACCCTAGACCTTGAAATGCTTCTTACCAGGTGGACCTGCTGGGAGCTTCTGATAGGGTCCCCAGGCCATGGTTTTCTGCATTGTGTACTTCCCTACATAAACATCACAGAGCCAGCTATGTCTGCCTCCAGTCTTCAAGAACAGAGAAAAGCCTGGTGTGCACCTTCCCTCCTGGGCCCAAAATATAATGCAAAATAAATCCTTGTTTTTTAAACCACAGAAATCACTTGAAACGCACTGATACAGCTTTCTTCTAGCTTTCCTGATTCCCTGGTCCTGGGTGAGTCCATTCTGTCTCCTGTGGTCCTCCCTTGTTGGCACTCAAAACAAGGCCAGTCTGCCTGTTGGATGCACCTGGTGATGTACTAGAGCTGACTTGTGAGAGTTAGAAGTTTTGTGAACCCATCATTCAAAACAATCATTATTTAAAAGCTAATTCCTTAAAACTGGGCATGGTTGTATACGCCTGTAATCCCAGCACTCAGGAGACTGAGGCAAGAGGATCACTGCAAGTTCGAGACCAACCTGGGCTACAAAGTGAGCTCAGGGCCAGCCTGAACTGCATAGCAACTGCCTCAAAAAACAAACAAAACAAAACAAATGAACAAAAAACCCAAACTAATTCCATAAATTTATCATTGGACAAATTATATTAAAAGTAAAGTTACCAAATACTTAACTGCATTTTATGATTCATCTGTCGCATCTGTATGTATAGTAGTTGCCACTGTCTGCATCAGCTCCGTGGTCAGTGACATCGTGTTGGTAGATTGGAATAGGCTACAGTGGGGATATTTAGACCACAGAAATTGGCAAATGGGGGTCGGGGATTATCTCAGCGGCACAGCGCCTGCCTGGCAAACATGAGGTCCTGAGTTTGATTCCCGATACTAAAAAATAAGAAAAGAAAAAAGAAAGAATCTGGCAAATGCTATATATGAGAATTTTATTTTTTGTTTGGCTAATTGTCTAGACTTAAAAAGTGATGGAGAAACGGTTAGTGCAAATTAAATTTAAAAGCGCATCATTGTATACGGCACACACAGAAAAAGGAAAAAAACATCCCTCTAGCATTCAAAAAGTGCCACTGAGTTCAACAGAGAAGTTACTCATGTCATCAAGAAACAAATGAAATTCTGATACGCTTTGTGATTTCATTTTTATCTTACTTATTAAGGTAGGCGACAGTATCAACCAGTGATCAGGCAGGAGCTACTCCAGAGAGCCAGTTGGTAAACAGCTCACCATGATACAGCTCTGCTGTATTTTATCACCTCCCTACCTTGCCTCTGGCTGTTTCCTTAGATTGTCATACCCAAGTCTCCTTTCATTCACTGACATTTATTTAACAAATAAGTATCAAGTGTGTACTGTGTACCAGGCACCAGGGATGCAGCAATGGACAAAACGGACACAGATTCAAATTCTATTCTAGAGGCAAGAGAGGGACAATAAACAAAATAAATATGTTAATTCCATAGTACGTGTTTACAAAGTCCTCCCTCTCTTCTTGGAGGCACAAATGACTCCTTTGTATCTTTGTATCTTGATTCCCCAACCAAGAATAAGCTCCTGCCCCTACTGGGGTCACAGTCTTGCAGCTGACAGGGACAAGGCTGAGCAAAGCTGTGGGTGAACGGCCAGGAGCTGGATGTGAAGGCTGGGCGCTGCGGCTTGCAGTGGCTGTGTGGGTGAACACCAGTAGAAGGGAAGCAAAACCAAAGTTCTGTTGGAGTTTGAGGAAATGCAGTGCCTCCTGCCCACCTAATGCTTTGCTAGTGGTTCTCTGTGTGGGTGTGAAAAAAGATCTGATACGAGACCTTTACACCTGAAAGGGAATTAAAAACTTTAATATAAGAAATATCACAGGACAGCCTGCTCCCTCACTTCTCTGTTTGTTCAGCAAATATAAGTGTCTCCTCAGTGCCAGGTGCTATAAGCTCCTCAAGCTATAAAGCCAAATGATCAGCAGTCGGTCCCCTTGAGAAATTTCCAGACTTGTGGATCAGTGTATAATCCAGATTGCTGGCCAGTGAGCACAGGGGAAGGGATGCTGGGAAGCCTTCCTGTCTCTCTGGAATTTTCAGGCCCACACAGGCAGCTGCTTTCCCCTTTCTCTCGTCTCCTGCTTCTGTCTGATCTCAGCTCGTAATTAGACATCTGTGTATCTGTTTGATTGATGTCTGTCTCTTCTAAGAAGGAGGGACCCACATCTGTCTTGGGTACAGACACAAGGCCTGGCACATGGAAAGACTTAGGAAAAACCTGTGAAATAGTGAGCAAAGGAGGAAGACATGGGTGATTAACCAAAGTGGCACCCTGGAGGAAGAGGCTTGAGCCAAAAGGACAAAGCCTTCATTCTTTAGCACTCTGCAGGCGAAGCCAGACTCCTTTGCGTTCATCAAACATTGCCTCCATTGCACAGCTTTCTCTTACCCTTCTCTGTGGGCAAGAGAACACAGCTTTTATGTGACTGATAGCATTTTCTTGGGTCCTGTGCTTATCTGGCGCAAACTCTAAGTCCTCCTCTCCAAGATGATGCTCACGGGATGTGTGCACGCATACACACAAAAAGACACATACCCAGGTTTTTGTTAACTTGCACAGGGTTCACAGGGACCCTGAAACCCATTTGTGAACTCCAAATAAAGAACCCTGCTTTAAAAAGTGTGATCTGCAAATCAGGCATGGATCTTGTTCTTCTGTAGCCTCAATATCTAGCAGAGTTTTTGACACCCTGGAAATACTTAATATGCAATACTAGGTAGATGAGTAGAAGGATACAGGGGAAGATGGGTTTGTGGAATTGTCCTGATTTGCCATGACCTACATAGCGTGAGCTAACAGTTTCTTTGAAGTCATGGTGAGAAGGGTCAGCTGAGACAGAGAATGGGAACACTCTTTAGCACTGGTCTGCCCTGGCTTTGTGAGTGGGGTTATCCAAAGGGACAGGAGTATAGTTAACCATTTAGATGGTCCAGCAAGTCCATAAGGTGATTTTCCAAACAAAAATTTAGGTCATCATGGCTGACACATTGACAATAGGACAATATTTGATATTCCCTGCCTTAGAAAATCAAGGGTTTTGTGATTTTTAAAGGGACATGGATTAACCCTATGACTGACTAGGTTGTTTTGGAGCTTCTTTAATCTCCCAAAAAGGAGTGAACAGGGGCTGTATTTCTCAAAGAAATTAGGTTAGTCCTCCGGTTCTGGGTAGAGACACCCACAGTGACAGCCCAGCTGCCCTGTACATTGGTCACCTGTGTTGAGTGTCATCCCTAGAAGCACCGCTTGATGGGACATATTTTGTGCTCATTCATTCCTCTTCCAAAAGGGTAGCAAATCCCTGGATTTAAAATTTTTCAACTCTGGAAGCTTAACTTTTTTCTCTTTCTTTGCTTCTATTTTAATCCCTGTTTTTCACATTAGCGCATTTAACAATGTTGATTTTTTTTTATACCAGAATTATTCAAAACCATAGGAGAAAAACCTACAGTACTAGAATTTGCTTGGAAAACAGTTGTCAAGGAAATAGATTTTGCAAAATATTTCCTCCCAGGAGAGCTCTCTTTTTCCGTGTTGTTCATGTTCCACATTGAACATTATTCTCCCGTGCGATAGTGGTAGGCAAAGGTACCGTTGGCAGGTAATTTGTCTAGCCAACATCTAATTATGAATTAAAGCCCTTGCTGGCATTTTTACAACTCTGCAGCCAATGGTGGTCTAAGTTCAAGTTCAGTGCCTGGTGTATCTGACATGCTGTTGGATGTACAGAAATGACAGAAGACTTCTTGGCCCTGGCTATAGACCAGAGAATAGGATTCTGTAAATTCTATTGGTAGACAATAGTAGCACCTAATAGATGGAACTGAAATAACAAAACATTGTTTGATTAAAAGAAAGGTGAAGTCTCAGGAGGCAGGGGCTGTGACTCAAGGCCTTCACGTAAGGGTATACTTATTTTGTGATCAGGTGTGCTGGCTACCCAGTCACCAGCCAGTGAGTGCTACTTGGAGAATCTGTTACCGTTAGATGTGCCATTGAAGATAGGGACTGCTCACTTGTGTACAGCCCTTACTGGCAAGGCTGGTGGCTTTAATTATCACTTGTGAGAACTCAGTCAAGAAAGTGCTGGCCCAACTAGAGTTATGGCCACTGGCCTTGGCAGGTGGTTAATTACAGCCCTCTGCACCCTCATGGAGGTGCATAGCCCGCATGTAGACAGTAGAAGAGCTGCAGACAAAGGCAGAGAGATGACCCTGTCTCTCCATTATTCCCATTTGGGTTGAAATCTATTGTATTTGCAGTAATCTTTAATTATAAAAGCTTTTACTATAGAATGGATTATCAGTGTTATTCATTTCATTTCTGTAATGTTGCCTGGTAACACCCCTTTGTGTCCAAGACACACATGTTTCTGTAGGTATGGGCTAAAAAAGTGAAACCTTCCTCTCTGTTAGCCACTTTATCATTGCAATTGCAAAGTCGAAGAATTGGAAAGCCCAGTTGATGGAGTGAAAAATGGACCCAGTGTGATAACAGCCTAAGTCTTAAAGAAAACCTTAATTTTAACAGAGTATTTCTTCACAAGGTAATATTGTCCAGTAGAGGATAGAAAATGCTTCTAAATGGTTAACTGCGCACTCTCTCTCTCCCTCTCTCTCGCTCTCTCTTTCTCTGGAGAATGTTCTGTCATATTACAGACCAATCTCCACCAAGGAGCCCATTTTGCACACCCCTGTGGACTCCAGTAGATGGGGGAAGTTAGGAATCTTCAGGTTTCTGATGGTTTCCAACCTCAGAAATGATCACTGATGGAGAAAACGGGGCATTCGTTAGATATTGTTTGTACCTCTGTGAAGTCAGGTTATCTCCTTCATCCTGCTGATTTTGAAAATGTTCCATTAATGGAAGAAATGGCAGCAGAGTTATCACTAGAAGTACTCAAAATAATTCTTTTTAAAGGTCACACTGGTGGAATTTTTCAGATAATATTTGGCATTGCTTTTTTTTTTTTTTTTAAGTGGAAAAGGAGCTGCTCCCACTATGGGAAGAGGTCATCTGTGGGACTTCAGATCTCCAGTTATGGCTATAACCCCACAAAAGTGGTTATCACTTAAAGATAATTACATTCCGCATTGTTCAGCTAAACTCTTGAGATGGACTGATTGGCATATTTAAATCTCATCTCCCAGGCACTTGCTAATTATCATAGCCTAGTTGGGAAAAAAAAAAAAAACCCATCCTAATCAAATAGCTGTTTAGAGATGCTTTGCATTTTAAAATTTTGCTGGGTTCTTAGGAAGAGAGGAAATGGGCTTCTGATTTTCCTATGGTTGTTTTCTTGACCTCAAGGGGGATTAAACTTTTAATGGCTTAAACAGTCATAACTAATCACTCAGGAAACATTTTTGCATCTAAAGTCTCCATCTTTTTACATCCCTTCCATCCTGACCCCCTTTCTCACTTTGTGACTCCCTATGTAGGAGGGAGGCTGTTAAATTTCAGCTAATGAGGCTCTTCTTTTTTGTTCATTCTAAGTGGACTCAGCCAGGCCTCCAATGAAGCCTGAGAGTGAGCAGTGACTTCCATCTTTCTCAGGTTCAGGAATGTAACACCATGTTCATTGTGAAAGTGAAAAGACTTTCTTCCCTCTTGCCTAGAAAAGGGCAGACATGGAGAGCAGCTCCTTGGATGGGCAGGTGGAGTAGCAGCCCCCCCCCCACCTTAGGAAGGACCTGGCTGCTGGGAGGACCCCTCCCCCGCCACCACTGCTAGCTCAGCTTACAGCATGCTGTGGAGTCAGTGGTGCGGCCCAGTCACTGTGCTCAGAACTGAGAAAACACGAAGGCTTCCTCCTTTATATAGAATACATGGCTGTCAGCGACAGAAATCTCACCAAGGCTTGCTTATCCAGGAAGTGTCAGAAATTGCCTGTCTCTGAAATTTATGAAAGAGCCCCAGTGAGCCACCATCACCCACAGTTGAACTTCAAAAGGAAGTAAAAGAAAGGAATTTTGTGAAGGTTCTGTCGAATCACCTGTCGTGGGCCGTCCTTCTGCTCATTCGTCTCCCTTCTCTGGAAGGGTCTGTTTGGCCCATGCAGCAGGAGCTGCCATCCTCTGCAGCAGGTTTACAGGCCTCGGCAAGAACCCCAGCTCTGGAGCCAACAAAGGAAAGAAAATCCTGGTCCTAGTGGAAGCCACAGTGGCTTCCCAGTGCCGGAAGAGCCGGCAGAGGGAGAGGCGTGTTTGAATTTGAGGGCAGTGGGAAGAGAACAAGGCAGCTAAAACCAAACATGGCCTGTGCAAGCCCTGATTCTGATCTTCAGAACAGTTTTTTAAAATCTGTAAAATTCAGAGATCTGAGTTTTCTCTTTCTTCTAGTCTGTCCCATTCGTTCATCACAGTGAGAGCCTTTTGGTTTCACAGTTAATTGTTCTTTGGTATCCTGTTTCAGGGTTTTAAAATCAAATTGCTTGATGTTTTACTCTCCTGTGTGATTAGGTTCTCTTTTATAATACGGGTGCAGTGATCTTTTCAAGAACATAGAACTTCCGCTCAGCCTTGTCAGGGAAAATCTCCGAAGTGGCCCATGAAATTCAGTCTTGTAGCAGTGAGAAAATACTACCAGCCCCTTATTAGGAATCTAGATGTGCCACCACGCACCATCCATCACCACAGACCTAGAAAAATGGAAAGAAAACCTACACTGAGCTGTCTGATTAATGCAAACTCAAGGAGTGTTTATGGGGTGGCAGCTCTGAGACTTCATAGGATGAATAACTCTAGACCCTGAGTCATTTTACATGGCATTTGTAAAGCTGAGCTTTTGGAATCTCTCTGCTAGTGTGAACAGATAACCTTCTCAGGGGTTTTTGCAAGCCTCTCTAGCCAAAAAATAGAAAATATGTACTTTGGAATCTATGCTGATAGAGGCCTAGGACAGAGGAAGTCTCAGGCTATAAATGAGAAGTTGGAGGATTTTTTTTTTTTTAAATGTTCATTAAGGTCTCAACTCGGCTGTCATCCTGGAGGCCTTCATAGCTGCCCCCACCTGCTCAGCCACCCTCTACCCCCTTACCTTACTTGGTTTTTCGTCATACTCCTGTTTACCATTCAGAGTTCCTCTGTTCTTTACTGTCTGTCTGTCATACTAGATATACAAGACATGACGGCAGAGGCCTTTCTGTCTCACTTCATGCTGTAGGTACCAGAGCACGGTGGACCTACTGTATGTTCTGTTTTCTGAGTGGATTCCAGGTTGAGAGGAGGTTTAAAAGTGGACAGAAAGAGGCAAAGGTTGCAACGAGACAGAGCAAAATTGAATTAACCCCCTCCCCTCCCTCCACTTAATGGCTGTGCGCCTTGAGTTATTGAACTACTCTGAGCCTCTTGTCTATGAAATGGGCTTAATGTCTGCTTCCTAGAGTAGCCACAGAGGACTGAGGGAGATAAATTGTATGATCACACTTGGCACAGGGGCTGATATTAGAGGTGCTCAATAAATCTTGGCTCATTCTCCATCTTTGATTGAAATAATTTTACTGGACAAAAAACAAGGCCACATACTTGCCCTGAATGCCAAGAGTTCTCATGCTCCTCTTGAGTCCAGGGATGTAATCTCCTGAGGCAATCCTGCTGATCCATAATCACCAGAAAACTATAAGCAGTTCCAGGTGCTTCTACATGGGATCCCTAAGGGTCCTGTCTCCACAGCTGGCTTCTCAGGAGGTGGCAACATTGACAACCAGCAAACCTTCATTTCCATCTTAAGCACAGCCTCCCAGTAAACCCCAGTGGCCCTGAAACAGGTCATCAAGGGTTGATTGCTGACGTAGAGATGCTGCTAAGGAATCTTTAGACAGTGTCACCAAGGCTAAACTTTCAGATTCCAAACTAAAGGCTAAAACCCAACCCTCAGAGATTATTGCTTTCCACATTCCAGCCGGGATCTCTTAACTTGGATGTTTTCCTTGTTTTCACTTAGCCTTCCTTCCCTCTCTCCTTTTCTCCTTTCATCTCTTCCTTCCTTTCTTCTTACAGTTTGGGTAAAAGACCTGGTTCTGCCTGTTTCATGTTTTCAGAGGCTCTGGATCTTCATTCAGGCAGGCTGTCTACCCCTTCCAGCTGACCGCACCTTTGGGGAGCAGGAATGTGAACGTTTTTCATCTTCAAAGAGAAGCAGACTTCAGGATGGGCCACTCAGCCCAGGACCAAGCAGCAGTGGCCCTCATTTTGATCCTCTGTGCCCTGCATGCTGCTCAGAGGTGCTCGGTTGATGTTTTGTTGGTTCATTCTTTAGACAGTAGAGCAACCTGCTGAGATGGAAGGGATGCAGCCTTTTGTGTCAGGCAGACCCTGCTTCACCCCTGCCCACTGCCTGCTAGCTGCAGAGCCCTGAAGGCTGGGCAAAGGAGACTCTGATCTCTCCTCCCAGCTGGCTGGGTGGGAAGCAGATTGCTGTCATGGTCCAGTGTAGGCTCTCAAGTTACCCTCTTGTACCATTATCTGACTCTGCCACTGTTTGTTCTGTGTCCTTGGGCAAGTTATCTAACGCTCCAGGACTCAACTGTTTCATTATAAAATAGTGACAAAAATGATCAACCCACCTTGCAGTGCTGGTATAAAATTAAATGCTTATGAAGGGCCTAACCCAGTGTTGGGGTATGCTAGAGTGCTTTGGGGATGTCACTGCTGGGTAATAGTGGCCATGCAAGAGCTACTATTATTAAGACTGTGCTGTGTGGGTTCTTTCTATTTGGTTAGGCTTTATGCTAGAAGTTAGAAATGCACAGGTGAATAGGTCACGACATTCAAGGACAGAGGGGAGACAGACATAAAAGAAATGATTATCCAGTATTGCCACTGAAAGACGACAAGGGGCTGATACTGATTCTGATGCTCCAGAATACCAGAATTTCTTGTGCAGAAAAGTGCTATGATGAAGTAGAGAATGTGATGGAGATTTGGTGGGTTATATTATTCATTTATTTACTCATTGGCAAGTGCAAAGGTCCCTAGGTGGTGTATTATTAGTTTCCTTTTGCTGCAGTCACAAATCACACAAACTCTGTGACTTAAAATACAAATTTATTCTCATACAGTTCTGGAAGTCGGAAGTCTGACATGAGTCACACTGGGCTAAAAAATCAAGGTGTTAGCCGGGCTAAATTCCTTCCTGGAGGCTCCAGGGGAGTGTATTAGCCACAATTTTCCCGGAAAATAGAATTAATAGGATAAAGATAGATAAATGAGTAGACTCAGTGGTTGCACATCTATAGTCCCAGCTACTCTGGAGGCTGAGGCAAGAAGATCACATTGCCCTTGACAATGTGGGGAGACCATGGGCAAAAAGTAAATAAACAGGTGGGTGATGGGGAAAGGTTATTTATTAGGAAATGGACCCATACAGTCACGGAGACTGGCAAATCCCGCAACAGGCCACCTACAGGCTAGAGAACTAGGGAAGCTGGTAGCATGGCTCAGTCCAAGTCCGAAGACCTCGGAAAGAGGGGAGCCAGTGACATAATGCTCAGCCCATGTCCAGGTTCTCAAACCTGAGCAACAACTGATACAAGGTCTAGAATCCCAAGAACCTGGGGTTCTAATGTCCAAAGGCAGGAGAAGAAGAGTGTCACAGGTTCAGAAGAGAGAAAGCAAACTTGTCCTTCCTCTACCTGTTTGTTCTGTCCAGGCCTCAGTCATTGGATGGTCCCTGCCCGCACCAGGTGAGGGTGCGGCTTCCATATTCAGGGCACTGATTCAAACCCTCATGCCACAGACAGAAATGATGCTTTATCAGCCATCTGAGTATCCCCCAGCCCTGTCAAGCTGATACCTAAAATTAGCCATCCCAGGGTGGATTCCTTCTAGATGCTGTCTGCATTCCTTGGCATATGGCCCTTTTGGGGCTTTACATCTCATCCTTATGACTCTGACCGCCTGCCCAGGACCCTTGTGTTTATCAGTCTCTCCTGTACCCTCAGGCTAATCTCCCAATCTCAAGGTCAGATGATTAGCAACCTTAATTCACTTCTACCCTAACACCTCCACAGGTGCTGGAAATTAGGACACAGACACCTTTGGGGGTCATTGTCCTGCCTGTTGCAGGCAAGAGTGGCTGTGTTTGGGGTCAGTGAGAGGCCCCAGTGACTGAGGGTTTGGGGCAAGATGGCATGGACAGAGCACATTTCTGCCTGAAATGTGAGGGTCAGGTGAGAGCTGCTGGTGGGCAGAGAGGGAAGGAGTGAGAGACGTCACCTGTAGACTTGTTGGTGAATGGATATGGGGCACAGACAAAAGGGGACTCCAAGATTCCAGCAGCGGAGGGAAGGTGCTGTCTGTGGGACCCTGGCAGCCAGCAGCATCTGCCATCACCCACCAGGAATTTGCTGAGTGTTCAGCCTGGTGCTGAGGGTTCTGCCTGGTAACTCGGGTAGCACCCACTCAGGTGGGTACTTGAACCCCTCCATTCTGTGAGAGGTGTTGTAGCATTGTAGCCACAAGCACTGCTGTGACACTTGGGTAGGTGTCTCAGTTTCATCATCTGAGAATGAGAGTAATGACATACTAATCATACAAAAAATAGTGTGACGATTTAATGAGTTAATATATGTATAAAGCAATGATGACTCATAGAAAGCCTTGGATCAGCATAATATAGCACTGTCATTGTTTTTAAACATGAGAAAAATCAAGGACACACAGCTGGGCAGAGCTGGGATCCATAGCCAGGCTCTCAACTGCCCTAACATACCCTTTCCGTGAGAGCGCCTCCAAGAGGGGTAAAAACCACAGGGGTAATGCAGGGTGTTTGGCACATGGCTGGTTCCATAAGTGTGAGTTCTGGTAAAATGGAAGTGACAGCACCACCCCACCTAACTCAGCAGAAGCAGAAAGCTTGAATAAGTACAGCAGAACACAGTGGAAGTGGTCAGCCTGCCTGAACAGGGGCACGTTTTGTATCACATTTCTTCACATGGCCTGTTGGGATTTGCCACGTCAGTGAGCTAAGGTCTTCCTTGCTGTCCCTCATCTTTGTCCCCCACACAACACGCAGTCTGTGATGGAAGGGAGGAGTGCAAGACCCTTCATTTTGCAGTTGGGAGCCGTCTACATGCAGAGACAAAACCTGATTTGCTTCTGGGTGTCTGACCTTCACCCATTGCCTTTGTCTGTCTGCGGACCCTTGCGGCAAGGTCAGAGACCTCTCACTAGCAGAGGGTCATAGGTGGAACTGTTGTTCTGTTGGGCCTCTGACAAATCCTTCCTGAGTAAACTAAAACCACTGGGCAGTAAGGCGTTCTGTCCCAGGTGTCCCTTTCTTCATGGCTCTTATGACATGAGCAGCCCAGAGGCTCCCCTTTTGTTGTCTCCAACCTCAGACATTTAATCAACATATTTATGGAGGGTGTCCATGTGCCAGCTGCTCTCCCAAGGTGAGTGGTGAGGGGAGTGACAAGCAGAGCCTTGTGGAGCTCACGTTCTGGGGGGAAATGGATGCTAATGAATGAGTTGCATAATGTGAAAACAGCTTTAACTAATACCCATAATACAGGATTCCACAAGGGCAAAGCTTCTCTAAAGAGTGGCAACTGAGCTGAGAAGCAATAGGTAAGTGAAATTCAAGCACAAAGGGAACAGAGCAGTGAGTGGTCCATGGAACATTCAGATTACTTGCAAAGGCCCTGGGCATGGGGAGGTATGTTCTTGGAAGAACTGGGAAAGCAAACTAATGTGGCTGGGACAGAGATG
Organism: Dolichotis patagonum; assembly: GCA_004027295.1. Lineage (NCBI taxonomy): Eukaryota > Metazoa > Chordata > Mammalia > Rodentia > Caviidae > Dolichotis > Dolichotis patagonum. The sequence continues at coordinate 22,511 of PVJX010018080.1, forward strand.
AAAGGATAAACTGAGTGGACGGGGGTGTGGGTGGGACTCTACAGGACTTCATGGGCCTCATTAAGGAGTTTGATCTTTATACCTAATGGAATATATTGTGGTAGAGCACAAATATGAATAAATTTGCATTTCAGACCACTTTGGCCATGTGGAGAAGGGCGTATGAGGCTGGAGAAAAGACGTTGGAGTTCCCAGTTGGAAAGCTGCTGCAGGAATTCCAGGAAGAGATGTGTACAGGGTTAGGGTGCTGCTCACGGTGGTGGTGCCGTGATTGGAGATGAGTGGGTCCGTTAGCAGCATAACAATCATCCGATGCAGGTTTTTACTGAGCACATCCTATGTTCTAGCCGCTGTGCTACACCATTTATATGTGTTATCTTACTTGCAGGGTTATTATAAAGATTAAGGACCCTCTGTCCGTGCCATCCTGTCCTTTTTCAGATGAGGAAACAGACTCAGAGAAGTTAAGTTTCTTAGACAAGAAAGGCCACACAGCAGAGCCTGAGAACAGCCTGTCAAATTTCATGTGCATTTGAATTGAGTAGGGATCTTGTTGAAATGCTGATTCTGATTCAGCAGTCTAGGGAGTGGCCCCCTGGTAAGCGGCATTTCTAGTATGCTGCCTGGCTGTGCCCAGCTGCTGGTCTCCAGACCACACTTGGAGCCCTCAGAATTTCTCTCTCAGCCGTGCACCTTAGGACAGCTCCAGATGACGTGAACATCGAGTGCTCAAATCTGAATCTCCACAGACAGGAAGTGGGAGCGCTGTCTGGACCTCAGGCCTGGAGTTGTGTCACATTTTGTTGTTGTTGTTTGTTTGTTTCCTGCATTTGTCCTTCAGTAGCAGAAGCAAACCTGAAACTGAGAGGGCTGAAGGCAGCACCCCTCTTTCCGTCCCCTGCAGAGTGCAGCCAAACCCTACCTGGATGCAGCCTCTGAACGACAGGCTCGAGGTCCTCTGTGTTCACGGACCTCGGCTCGGCTACCAGTCAGGTCACGTTGTGTTGCACCCACAGCTGGTGTAGATCCAGAAACCCAGCACGGATGGTTCGGGTACCAAGCTGTTAGCCGTTTCCTCAGGCTGAAAATGGGAGAAACAACAACAATAATAACAACAACCCATTGTTCTAATCTCTCTATCTATGCAGTCATTAGACCCCAGGATGGTTAGAGACCAAATCCTTTCCTGCATGGCCCCTGCAAATGGGGCCAGGTGTCACTGCTGAGTGATGCCAATAAGGCCGCACGTCATGGTGTGAGCACTTGTCCTTAATGACTGGGAAAATCCATTTTCCTTCTTGGCATCTTTGAGATGCCGCACCTGTGGTTCTGGGTCACCGCCAGACCTGGCCCTGCCTGTGTGTTTTATTTTGAAAAGAGAGATGTCTCACCATTTCAGTACTTACCCGCTTCCTGTCCAGTTGCTCCCCAAAGAACTTTCCAATGCAAACTTTTCACTCTGGAGGCAGTCTGCCAGCACCCCAGTCCTCCCTTGCTCTTCTCAAAGGCGCCTTTCCTCTCTTGGTTCCATTGATCTGGCTTCCTCAGCTGGGTGGGTGTCTGTGCTTGGTATCACAGCAGATTCCAGTGGCTTTTCCACAGGAGAAAACTCTCAGGCCCTGAGAGCAGAAGCGAGTGAACCATGAGTGCAGGCAGCATAATGTCTGCCTCGGCCTAGTCAATATTTTTCATTTTAAGGTCTCATGTCACTGTAATTTGTTCAGGTGGCTGAGAACATCTTTTGTTTGGGAAAGAGCTGGAAAGATAAGTGTAGGTAGGATTCTGCTCTGGCCCTGCCCTCTCTATCATTGAGCTTTGTTTTCCGCCTTTACAGGGCTCAGGTGAAGGGAAGGCTTTGTGGTCTATTGTTAGATTTTTCTGAATCTGTAAGTGGCAGACTGCCGCAAGGAAGTGTTTCCGGAATTTGAGGTGCTTCCACTCGCTTCCACTCTAGAGCCGTTTTCTACACCACACACACACACACACACACACACATCCCACAGTTGCTTTCTGGAACCCACTGGGAACAAAGGTATAAATTCTCTTGGTGTTTTACCATCATGTTCTTGAGTCTGTCCAAGTTCTCCCTCTATAGCTCAGGCTGCCCCAGCTGTACCAGCTGCCTTATCATCCTGGCCCTCCTTAAAGACATCATCATCCCAGTGCCATTAATTTCTGTGTCTTGGGTGTGGCGAGTCACTTCCCTTCTCTGGACCTCATACAATCATTTTAAAATGTGGCTTTGGTAGTCATTTATATATCTGGCCCTCAAATTCCACTTTACTCTGGAATTCTGGCCTGTGCTTCTACTTATGACATTCCTTCTGCTGGTGGGGCTTCTCCCCAAAGCCCAGCTGCAAAGACCTTTCTATCTGCACCCTTTATCAAAACCCAGCTCCATCCTGTTTGCCCCGTGCACAACCCTTCCTGTGCGCCCATGACCTAGGCTAGCACCATACCATTTCTCCTTTGTGTTTGTCACTTAACAACCTTTATTTTCTCCATCATAAATATTTCTAGTTATTCATCTTAGAAAATTAGAAAACTCAGAAAATACAGATAGATGACAAAAAAATAAAAATCATGCACTCACTATCAAATATAACTACTGTCAAGATTTTGGCATATTTCCTTCCCGTCCTTTTTATTTTTTAAACTCACAAGGTAGACCAGTGAATTGCACACTGCATCATTTGGTGTCCTGCTTTTCTACTTAGTACTATATAGTAAGCATTTTTGCCTATCACTAATATGAAAAGCACAGTTTTTAATATCTGTTTACTATTTTATATGTCATACTTTTTTTTAGCCCTCACATAATTATTTCTAAATGGAAAAATACTTATCCTGTTGAGCCCATAGAAGTACCCAAATCCAGTGAGATATGCACCCAAAGAGTTGCACAAATGTGAGCAATTACTGTTTGATGTGTTAGTTGTTTTTCAGGTGAACTACTTTACTATATTGTCACAAAATTTTATATAATGTGCATTTTTGCCTATCACTAGACATGGAAAGCAGTTTTTAATATCTGTTTACTATTTTACATGTCATACATTTTTAGCCCTTGCATAATTGTTTCTACATGGAAAAATACCTATCCTGTTGAGCCCATAGAAAGAAATACTCAATCCAGTGAGATAAATCACCCAAAGAGTTGTACAAATATAAGCAATTACTGTTTGGTGCATTAGTTGTTTCTCCTTGAGTGAACTACTTTACTGTATTGTCACAAAATTGCTATATACTTTCCTATTTGCCAAGTTTTGTACAGTGGTGGGCAAAGGAAGCTATTAGGGTGTAATCTTTAAAAGCCCCCATATATAACACCAGTTTCTTTCTATCAATTTTTTAGAGGTTCTGGCCTACGGAAATTATTTGACATATTTTTTGCATAAAGATGTTCACTATGGCATTGTTGTACACTAGTCATAACTAGAAATCACTGAAATGTCTAATCGTACGGGAAGGAAATTGGTGATGAATGACTCAGTAGGCTATTATATAGCTATTAACTGATGTTTACAAAGGCTTTGTAATATGTCTGTGTGTCATACTCACAGGAAGAAACAAAGATACATGGGGAGAAAAACAGTGAAAAGAAAGATACCAAATGGTTAGGGTTGAATAATGGATGTTTTCCCCCTCTCTGTCTGCTTTCTTGTGGTGAGCATGTGTACCTTTGATACATTAAAATATAGATTGATGGATGTATCAGGCCACAACTTTGTTTTGAGAATTATCAGCAAGGATGTCTTAGTCTTACTGGAGGTGGGAAATCTTATAAAGAAAAGAGATTTATTTGGCATACAGTCCTACAGATTCAAGAGCATGGTGCTGGCATTGGCAGTGTGGGCAGAAATAACCCTCAAGTGATGTGTCCTTCTGTGTGTCTTATCATAGCGAGAAACAGGAAAGGGAAGTGGTTATAAACAGAAGAGAGAGGTCGCCTGGTGAAAGAAGTAAGAGAGCCAGATGAGAATTCCGAATTTGCTTTATAACAATCCCTCCCTTGGCAGCCAGTCCAGTCCCATGGAACCTAACCCACTCCCATGGGTCCTAACCCGCTGCCACTGGGCATACCTTGATCACTTCTGAGGATGGTGTCCCTGGTGACCTAATCACCCTTCACTAGGCCCACGTCAGTACCATTGCATTCACGCTAGTGTGAATAAACCTCTCCATGTACCACTCCAGTATGTACCACTCCAGTACATAAACCTTTGGGGAACAAACCATCTCCAAACCATAGTGTAGGATAGACACACACACCAAATAATGGGGCCACTGAACTCAAGAGAAAAGGCAATCCAGAAGTCAGGGGGAGAGGATGTGGGGAGAGGGTACTGAAGCCCAAACTGAGCTGAGATGTCTGGAAAATGCTTAGAACCACAAAAGGGGACGTTTATTTTATTTATGTTTTGGAAGCAAAAAGAACAGACTGAGGATAGGCGTCTCATTTGAACACGATACTATAATTATAAAAGGAGAAACCACAGTTGCCAGTTGCTAATTTGTTTGCTGGGCTCCATCTTCTTGAAAGACAGACTTGGTGAAGTAGACGTGAAGCGCCAGCTAGTCCTTTGAGGAACTAGGTAGGAGGAACAGCAAGGAGCCTGGCAGTGACCACATCTGCCATTATTTATAAGAAGCGGAAGGAAATAGAAATCTGCAATGTAGAATGTAGGTAAAAATATCATCAACTTCCAGCAAAACTTCCCAATTTTTAAAAAATTTCAGACTTGTAGAAAAGTTACAAAACTAATAAACATCTCCCGTCTTTCTTTACCCAATTGCGCAGCTGTTAACATTTCACCCTCGTTGTTCATCTCCTTCGCTCACTCGACGTGTGTGTGTGTGTGTGTGTGTGCATTTATGCATATGGATGAACCCGTGTGTGCACATAAAGCATTGTTTTCTGAACCATTTGAGAGTATGCTGCAGAAACAATGGCCCTTAACGCTGAATATTTTGTTGTGTATTTCTAAGGGGATGGCGACACTTCTCTACCTAATAATACAAGCACTACAGCTGGCAAGTTAACACTGGTGTGGTACCACTGTTTGAAGACATTCAGATTTTGACAGCTGTCTCAACATCCTTTTCAGTAGTACTAGTAGTAGTAGTAGTAGTAATAATAGATGTTATTTCTGCCCCAAGATCCAAGACAAGATCACATAACACATTTCCTTTATGTCTCTCTATGCTCCTTCAGTCCGGAAGTTCCTCAGTCTTTTCCTTCTCTTCCTTGATGTAGTTGACTTTGAAGAGTAAAACTCATTGATGTCCCTCAACTTGGGCTTGTCTGTTGTTTCCTTATGGTTTAATTCATGTTAGGCAATTTTAGCAAAAATATCCCTGAAGCAGTGTTGCGTCCTTCTGTGTAGCCTATGAGATGGTGTATGATATCTATTTGTTTCCATTAGTAGGTTTTTAAAAATATCAATAACAGCTTTATTGAGATACAGTTCACATACCGTACAGTTTACCTCTTAAAAGTGTTATGTTCGGTGTTTTTTGATATATTTGCAGTTTTGCAGTCACAATCACAATCAATTTTAGAACATTTTCATCACTCCCAAAAGACCTCAGACTCACTAGCAGTCACTGTCCATTTCCCTGTCTCCCGCTTCTGGCAACGGCTACCCTACTTTCTGTCAGTATGGATTTGCTTATTCCAGACATTTGATGTAAGTGGTATCATATGCGCAGTAGCATTTTTATGTCTGGTGTCTTTCATTTAGCGTGGTGTTTCAGGTTTCCTTCATGCAGTGCCATGTGTTAGTACTGAGCTCCTTTTTCTGGCTAAGTAATGTTCTATTATATGGCTATACTACATTTTGTTGGTCTGTTCATCAGTCACTGGACATTTGGGCTGTTTCTACTTTTGAGCTATAACAAACAGTGCTGCTACAAACATTTGTGTTCACATTTTTTTTTGTGGCCATGTGTCTGTCTTGGCTGTATGTCAGGGCTCCCCTAGACCACACGCAGGCTCAGTGATTCATTAGGAGAACTTGCAGACCTGGCACTTAGTCCTGCTCATGACTGAGACATATAGCAAAATTAGCTAGAGGAAAAGTGCATGGGCAAAAGTCTGGGACAAGTTCCAAGAACTCTCAATGAAGTCATACAGACATACTGAGTTCCTGCAGCATCAAATTGTGACAGCATGTAAGGTGTTGTCTTCCAGGAAAGCTCTTTAGAGACTCAGTTTTTATTGGGGGCTAGTCACGTGGGTACCCTTGGCCTCACAAGTAGCAAACTCCCAACCTCCCAGAAGGAAAGCAGATGTGCCACATAAGCCGCATGACTTGTACCCACAGTGCAGGTGTAGTGAGGTACCCTTACCAAGGAAGCAACAGTAGGAATGCTTACAAACCTCACCTTCCAGGTGTGAAGCCCAGCCCTACAAGGAGGCCTCTCTGAGGACAGAAATCCCAGCCCTGCTGCATTAACTCTTTGCTGTGCAGGAATATATACCTGGGATTGGAACTGCTAGGCCATATGCTAACTGCACATTTGACTTGTTATTTCATTTTTTGCCAAACTGTTTTACACTCCCACCAGCCGTTTATGAGAGCTTCAATCTATCCACATCCTGGCCAATACTTTTTATTGTCCATCTTTCTGAAGATGGTAATTCTACTTGGACTAATAGATTTTTAAGTTAGCAATTTGCAAGCATTTAGAACAAAAATGATCTGCAGGAGCAAAAATGAGTTCTCCAACAGTAATCATGCCAGTCTAACCCCTTATTTTCCTTTGTAAAAAAAGCAATTTATCTTTTCAGTACTAGCTGTACTAGGGCAGAGTATTTTTACATTTCAGCCCTGTCTTTCACAGTATCGTCATGTACAAAAATGGAGAAACGGGGGCTGTGCTAATCGCTGGGCGGATTTCTCGCTTGCAGACAGAATGACAGTGAGTGGTACTAGGTCTGGGAGAGGCCCTGCTGCTGCTTCAGCCTGACCACTTCCACTTCCGTCCAGAACATGGTGGGGGGAGACAGATGGCTGTCTGTTTAATTTGCCCATTACTCAAAACAGGCAGCTGCACATGTGTCTTGAAAGATCTGGTTCCAGCAAGATCCTGACAGCATGGGATGGCAGGCAGAGTCCCATGAGATGGACATCATTAGGGACAAATGGCAAGTCCATGACTGCAGAATCTGATCCAGAAATAAACAGACAAATTTTCACATTGGTTTCTGCTCCTTACCAAAAGGATAACCGAGTTCAACAAATGGGTGACAAAACCTTGGGACACCTGGAAACATGTTACTCTATGTTGTACAGGTCTGTGATTTCAGAGGGTACCGTGAGAGAACACAGGAAATTCTGGAGACTGTGTTAGTCAGCTTTCCCATTGCTGGACACATACCCGATAGCCACGGCTTAAACAAGGAGAGGTTGATTTTGGCTCATGTTTAAAGGGAATTCAGTCCATTGTATGCTGACTCCAAAGTGGAAACATGGCAGGGGGGCATGGCTGGAACAAAGCTGCTTAGTCCATGACAGCTGGGAAGCAGAGTGGGACAGCTGCCAAGGAGGAAGAGATGAGAGACCAAACATAGATCCCAAGGTCCTGCCTCCATGATCTACCCAGCCATACCCAAAAGTGTGCTTCACCAATCCAAAGCGAAGGAAGTTGACATTCCGCCCTCATGGCTGCAGGGACTTGTTAGAGCTGGCAGCCTGTAGTTGCTCCCCATAGCTGCACATCTGTGGTATAGAAGCAGGATGAGCCATCACCCCTCTGGTCCCACAGGGAAAACAGATTTGGATTGATTAGGAAGAACTTGGTGAAACTCTAATTGATCAGGCTGCCTGATAAGGTGGTGAGAACCCTGCCACTGGGGGTATTAAAATAGAGACCACTTAATCCTCTATTATGAAACTTCCAAGTTGGCCTAGGTGACCTCTGAGGTCTTAGAATTGCCTGAGCATTAAATCAGGGACTCCCTATCTATAATGCCAAGTGCAGGTGTCACCTGCAGCATGTCACCAGTTCCAGAGTGGAAATATTAGCCTTTCCATGGATCACTATCTCCCTGTGTCTGTCAATGTCCTGTCTGTCCATCAGAACATGTGTATACCCACAAAGATTCCCTGAGATACACTCAGGACTCAAAGCCAGGTCCCCTTCCTAGTGCCTCTGACCTGTGTGTACCTGCTCATGTCTTACCTATGGTGTACGGTTTACAGTGAGTTTCTTGGGCATGTCTTAACCTGTAGAGCCAGTTTTCTTGTTTGTTCTTACATTGATTCAGCACACAGTCAATGAGCACTCTCCTTGTGCTGGTTCCTGGGTGAGGGTGGGGCATGTAGCAGTGAATAGGGGAAGGGGCTGACCTGATGGCTATGGGTGTAACAGCCTGACGGTGGGCCACCATGGCACTGTGCTTTGGGATTGTTGGGGGCAGGAATCTGATTTCAGGCCTGACTTAGGAGTGGCAAGGAAGGGGTCCTCCCTAGAAACATATCCTTTAGCTAGACCTGAAGGAAAAAGAGCAGCTGGCAGGGAGGGAGAAAGTAGGGCTGAAAGAGCATGCTCGCCATGGCCGCAGCCCCAGCTGTGGCCCAAACAAAGGACAGAACACCTGCTGAGGATATGTTTGAAAGAGGGAGGAGGACTGCCTGGCCAGGGACTCTCCATCCCTGCTCATCTAGCACCTGGGCTGAATCGCCTGTGACCTGTGTGGGGCGACACATGGGGGTCTGCAGGTCAAGGCAGTTCTGACTGCCTCTGGAATCCAGCCCCAGATGGGCTGTGTTCCAAACATTCCGACATCCCTGTGGTGATAGCTCCTTTAAGGCCATGTAGATACCTATGATTCCCATAATGATCCCTGAACACCCACTCTAAATGGGGACGTTTTCAAGGTAGAATATGATCTCCCTGCACCTCAGACCTCTACCTCTTATCTATTGTCACTTCTGTGTTAGCAGCCTGCTGCTACCCTCCCATCCAGCTACTTGCCCCCAGATAAGAGAGTAAGGGAATAGGCCAATCTGTCTCAAGTGTTAGTACCAAGCGATTATTTCCTGTTATTGCCAATTGAGGATAAGTAGAAAATAACAGAGGAGAGAAACCAGGACTCAAAGCCAGTGCCAAGTGCTTGGCATGTGTTACCATGACATTTGCATGTGTGTCACATGGGAAGCCCTGTGTCAGCTGAGCATAAGGTGGGATCTGCTGCCCTGGGAGACAAAAGAGCTGAATTCAGGCCTTACTAGCTGTGCTGCCCTGACCACTGTCCATCTGGAGCCTCAGTTTCTAAATCTGTAAAATAAGGAGGTGATACTAGACTATTCTGCCACTTCATGGAGAGTCCAGGCCATTCTCCCATCAGGGCTGACTCCTGGTCAGGGAGTGCAACTGCGGTTATGGTCTACAGTGACTCGAAGAGATAGCATCTAAGCCTGGGCACCAGGAAGGGCTGACCATAGTGAATACAGGTGGAGATATCCTAGGAAGAGGGCCACTGGGGCAAGAAACACAGTCCAGGAGATAGGAGGAGAAGTATCTAGAAGTGGGGTAAGAAGTAGAGAAAGAGAAATACAGTTGAGCATCCCCAATCTAAAATCTAAAATTCTCCTGAATCCTAAACATTTTGGGCAATATGATGCCACAGATGGAAAATTCCACACCTGGCCTCATACAATGGGTCAGAGTGGAAATGCAGGCATACTAAAAATGTTCTGTAAAATTATCTCCAGGCTATACATATAGCTGTATGTAAAACATAAATGAATTTTGTGTTTACACTTAGATCCTTCCCTAAGACATCTCATTATGTTTAAGCAAATATTCTAAAATCTGAAAATAAAACTGAAATCTGAACCCCATCTGGTCCCAAGTGTTTTGGATAAGGGATATTCACCCTGTATAATAGATCAGTGGATCTCAAATATGCTCATGAACCAGCAGTCTCACATGGGAACTTGTTAGGAGGACAGCTTTGTGGGTCCTACCCCAGACCTGCTGAGTGAGAAACTTAGGGATACGATCATTAATGTGTTTTCACAGCACCCAGTGATTCCCATGCAAGCTGATGTAGGGTATAAATGAGATCAGACATACCCTCAGAAGGTCAAGAAGGGAAGAGAACTGACAAGTGTCAAACCTTTGCTTCTGGGAGAGAGCATTTCCATTATTGCCCTTCATTGAAACTTCTCAGCATCATGGCAAAGCAGCTTTTGTGGCAATTTAAGCAGGACTTAGGTGAGGCATGTGAGACTCAGAGATGTACAGTTTCACGGCAGAGTCACAGGGATAGTGGCAGACACGGGGATTGGAACTCGGGTCTCTCTGGTCTCAAAGCCTGAGTTCTTTCCTCCGTATCTGGCTACTTCTCCAGCCACATGCCCCTTAGCAGTACCCCCACTGCATAGCTCTGGCTGCCTCCCCCACCCTGTGGTCACCTCACAACTTGCTATTCTGTCTTCCTGCAGCCTGCAAAGGCAAAAGCAGCACATTGTTCAGGCAAATGAGGAACACTGGGATGCAAGGGAGCAGAGCAGTACGGTATGGTGTGGGGAAGGTGGGAAGATTGTCACCTGTGTGTCCCTTGGCCTTTATGCTACATGCAGCTAAGGCAGGTAGGTGCTGGTGTGAAGCTTTTTGCAAAGTAAGAGCTCACACACTGGGTGATGGAGTCCTTAACTACTCATCAATGCCTACATGTGCCAAGCCCTGTGCTGGGTGCCCTGGGGAAACTGAGGCAAGGCAGGTGTAGGCAGTTTCTGGCCTCAACAAGTTCATGGTCCAGAGCCAGGAAACAACAAATAACAGTAGCCACCTGGGGTGCTGGAGCAATGGCCAGGATGGTTATAACAGTTCAAAGAACCTCACGTGGTAACTTTAGGGGACAGACCTAAGGCTTCAGAGTCAGCAGGCATAGGTTCAGTTCCCAGGCCTCTTGCTGACTCCCTGGGGAATCTTGCGGCCAGGTTGCTTTGACTTTTCTATGTATCGGATGGAGTGACCAGTCCTCACTCAGGTGTTGTTCTTTAAGTCACAACACCTGCTCAGTGAGTTAATTTCTTCCCTTGGCAGATTACTTCAGGCCAGAGCAAAACAGGGACAGCTGCATGGAAGAGGCAGCTTTTCACTTGGCACTGACAGACGGCTAGAACTTAGTTTGAGCTTCTCATTTCCTAAGAAATCTCTGGACAGACTGTAGAAGCGAGAATTCGTAAAGAAGATAGGCTTTCCAGGCAGTGGTAACTGAGTGAAATTAGGATGAGAGTAGGTTGCCTTCCTCAATTTGGAAAATTTGGGAGACTTTTTTTTTTTTTTGAGTGGTATGGTTTTGGTTTTTTAAGGGTCTCACTATGTTGCCCAGTCTGGCCTTGAACTCTCAGTCTTTCTGTTTCAGCCTCCCACGTGCTGGGATTACAGCCGTGTGCCACTATATCCAGCTTTGGGAGATCACTTTTACAGTGTGGATTAAAGTCCTGTTAGAGAAGCACCATAGTTGCCCACCTGTGCAATGGGCATCATCTCACCCAGTCCTCTGTCCTCTGCTCCTTCCTGCAGATGATGCGCTTTGCCTGGCAGAGCTACCGGCGCTATGCAATGGGGAAGAACGAGCTCCGGCCGCTCACGAAGGATGGCTACGAGGGCAGCATGTTCGGTGAGTGGACAGGGCCCCTGCCCCTCTGATGTCTGAGTGGGATTTTACTCTCACTTCCAGAGTACAGCTCTATTTCTCCAGGCCCAGGGCATCTCTGTCTGTGTTCCTTTCACTGTTCCTGCTCCTAAGCCTTCCTAGCTTGAAGTAAACCCTGTGCTTCGCTCCAGCTGTACAGATTCCAAGGTGTATGGTTATCATTTAATGCTTTAGGGAGAGAAACCTGGGAATGTGAACAGGGATGGTAAGGGATGAATTTTGGTTCCCAGGAGGGACATTACGGACTGTATTCCTCCAGAGCATGTGGGTGAGGTAACAGAAGGCATTGTGATGGCAAAATCAACACACATCCCAATGGGGCTGGTGTCCAGGCTGCTGTTAGAGTCCAGGAGTGCTTTCCAGAACGACACATGTAGGGTTTTGGCAGCTTATTTGTATTTTACTTGCAACCTTGTGGCTTCTGGCTTTGTTCTCTCCTGGCCACAGCATTTGTGGAATCTGGAGCCATATGAGCCCTTTCTGCCCCTCTCCTTCTCTCAGAAACTGCCAGGTCTTATCATGGGCCTGGCTCGCATTTGAAATAGTGCCTACTTCTTTTCTGAAGTGACTCCCTTGAGACAGGGTTGCCAGTGGCCTGGCTGCCTCCTTGCCCAAGAGATGTGCAGTGTGTGTGGGTTGTGGGGTTCGTGCCCCACATTGGGCACCAAACACTGTAATCCCAAATATTGTGTACAGTCATCCAAATATTGTAATCCTTTGTCTAGTTTTCTTCACAATCCAAAAAGTTGTATTTGTAGTCCCATTGAGACATTATTGAAATCCCAAGTTAATTTCAATCTACCACCTCTAATGCAACCCACAGCAAGAGTAAACACAACAAGACATATTCCAAGTGAAGGGCAGCCAAGGGGTTCTAAATCCAATCCCCATGAGGATATGCAGAAAAAGGCCCTGATCCTTGACCTCTCCCAAAATTTATTATCTTGTGAAGAAGTGGGGTGGCTCAGGGATGAGTGACAGGATGGCAGGAATTACGTGAGTAACTTGAGCTGGCTGGCCAGGTAGGGAGAAAAACCTCTCTGCAAAATACAGAGATAAGAGGGCTAGGGATTTGGCTCAGTGGCATAAGCACCTGCCTGGCAAGCAGGAGGTTGTGAGTTTGATCCCTGGTATAAAACAAAACAAAACAAAACAAAACAAAAAAACAGAGATAAGGATAGGCAGAAGGATCAATTTGTATAATTCAATTAAGGTAACAACTGAATTGTTTTAGGAGGTTGTTGCTTAGGTTTCTAATATGTAAACTTTTGTGCCCTGGGGATTCATAGCCTCTTTACCTTGAGGCTCATACCCAGTTGACATTCCTGGAGCTAATGGCTCTAACATCCCTGCTGTGCTCATGTCTTTTACAGAGAGCACTATGCGAGGAAACAAGAGACTGTCTGATGGCTTTAGAGATTACATATCAGTACCTCAGCTAGACTTATTTGCAATGCCTAGAGCCAATTGAAGACAGAAGGAAATACTGTAGTCAGCTCTCTACATATCAGTATAAGGAAATAAGTCTCCATATGATCAAAGTTACAACAATTGTTCTACATTCAAGGGGAGTCACTGGAGTTGTCTCCCACATTGTGGGAAAGGTGACAGGGACCCATCTTCTTCTCCTGACCAGTCAGCACTGTAATATATCTGGCTGTCCACTGCCCCTTGAGGGGGATGGATTTGGGTAGCTTTGTTGATTTATTTTTCTAGTTATCTTAGGAACATAAGGGAAAAAAGAATGGTATCAAAAAGAGCATAAAGCAGGCAAAAATTACTTGTTTGCCATGTAGATACAGCCTCTGTTGACATCTTGCCTCATTTCCTTCCAATGTTTCCTCCTGTGTGTTTTTTAATCTTTTTATATACAATTTTATGTCCTTTTCTCTTTATCTCTCTCTGTCTTTCTGTCTTTTTAATGTTACATTACAAGTATCACTTAAATTTTTTCATAAAGTATGTTTTAATGGTCTCAGTGATTGTGTGGATATGCTGCACTAATTCATTTAATCTTCCTGCTAATGTTGGACAAAGATTGTTTCCAGATTTTGCTATTAAAACAATGCATGAGTTATCACGTTATGTATAAAGTTTTGTCTAGGAATAGATTCCTAGAAAGGAATTCTCAAGTCATATGGAGTGAAAGAGACTTTTCTCTAACCTCAATATGTAGCGCATGGATCCTGGTGGCAAGGATCCTACCGCAGCTGCCTGGACTACAGATCCGTACCCCGCCCTCCCCATCAGCCCTGGAGAAAGAGGGCTAGTGTGCAGCTTGTTGAAGTTGTTGGAGATTGTGCTATAAGTGGAAATGTGATGGAGAAGGCTCTCCCTCTCCTTCTCTCTAAACAGTTTGCAAATATCCAAGGAATTGGAGCTTGATGGGGAGAGGAGGCTGCCAGTTTGCAAAATTGCTCAGCATGGGTACAGCTATTGCACAGACCATCATGGGAAACACTTCTGGGAGGTAATGAGCTAAACTCAGTCCCATTTTTGTAAAGTTCCTTAGTCCTTGGGACTTAAATCTCAACTTTCCATCCCCTTTCCAATCACCAAGCCAAGTGGAGCATGGTCTCCATCCATAATGGTGAAAAAACCTGGATCTTGATTCAGAAGACCTGAGTGCAAACCCTCGCTCTGTCTTCAGGTGTGCAGCCAAGTCCAAGTGATTGACCTTTTTGGCCCCCTGCTCATTCATCCTCTGTAGTGGGGCTGCTATGAGGATATGAGTGAGCATGTATGTACATGCCAGTAGACAAGTATATATACACATTATGCACCCATTATTTATGATTTCTTCTATGATAAATGAGGTTGAAAGTCACCAGTGAGTCCATGGTGGTCTCTGAGGTCCCCTGGATTGTCTTTCTTCCATGAGTGGCCTTGGATAAGCCTTAAGAATCCCATCATAGTAAGCAGGCAGCTAGCAGATGCGCTATCTTTGCCAGCTGGTCCTTGGGAAAGAAGGATACACACAGGCACCCAGGAACAGGACAGGAAGAGCTGATCTGAATTTACTCC
>PVJX010018081.1:0-37180 GCA_004027295.1 Dolichotis patagonum
CAATATATAACAGTTACAGCCATTAATGTAAATGGCCTCAACTCACCAATCAAAAGAAACAGACTGGCAGAATGGATCAAGAAACAACATCCAACCATATGCTGTCTACAAGAAACCCATCTAACCCAAAAGGACACTCATAGACTGAAAGTCAAGGGATGGAAAACAATACTTCATGCAACAGGAAACCAAAAAAAAGGCAGGAGTAGCAATCCAGTTTGCAGACAATGTGAATTTCAAACCAAGAATGATCCAAAGAGATAAAGAAGGTCACTACATACTAGTTAGGGGAAAACTTCAAGAGGAAGAGATAACAATCTTAAATATATATGCACCAAATTCCAGAGCACCCAGCTATATAAAGCAAATAATAACAGAAATGAAAAATCAAATGAGCAATAATACAATTATAACAGGACACTTTAACACACAATTGACACAAAGGGACAGATCAACTAGACAGAAAATCAGCAAAGACATACAGAACTGAAACATACATGTGAACAAATGGACTTGATAGATGTATACAGAGTCTTCCATCCAACAACATCAGAATATACCTACTTCTCAGCAGTACATGGGACATTCTCTAAAATAGACCATATGCTAGCCCACAGAAAATATTTAAGTAAATGCAAAAGAATTGAAATTATTCCATTCATGTTATTCGATCATAGTGCTCTGAAACTAGAAATTAATGATAAAAGAAATTGAAAAAAACCTACAAACACATGGAAACAGAATAATACACTCTTAAGGAATCAGTGGGCCACAGAGGAAATTAAAGAAGAAATTAAACAATATCTACAAGTAAGTGAAAATACAGACACAACTTACCAGATTTTATGGGATGTAATGAAAGTATTCCTAAGAGGAAAATTTATTGCATTAAGTTCCCAGATCAGGAACAGAACAAACACAAACAACCTGATGCTACAACTCAAACATCTAGAAAAAGAAGAGCAAGCCAAGCCAAAGCCAAATGAAGGGAGGAAATTATAAAGATCAGAGCAGGAATTAATGCAATAGAGACTAAGAAAACAGTACAAAGGATCAATGAATCAGAGTTGGTTCTTTGAAAGAATAAATAATATTGATAAGCCCCTGGCCAACCTTATTAAAAAAAAGGAAAGAAAAAACTTAAATTCATGCAATAAGAAATGAAAAAGGTGAAATTACTACAGACTCAGTGGAAATACAGAAGATCATCAACACATATTTTGAAAACATCTACACTCATAGGTTCAATAACACTGAAAAAATAGACAGATTCCTAGATATATATGAACTACCGAAGCTGGATCAGGAAGATGTAACATTGCTGAATCACCCAATTTCTATTACTGGAATTGAAAATGTAATTAAGTCCTTGCCTACAAAGAAGAGTCCAGGCCCAGATGGATTCACTGCAGAATTCTACAAGAAATAAAAACAAGACTTAATTCCAGCACTCCTGAAACTCTTCAATGAAATTGAAAGGGAAGCAATTCTTCCTAAGTCATTCCTGGAAGCAAATATCACTCTAGTGCCAAAACCAGAGAAAGACTCAACTAAAAAAGAGAACTATAGGCCAGTCTTCCTAATGAACATAGATGCAAAAATTCTCCATAAAATTTTGGCAAACAGGATGCAGCAAATCATCAAGAAGATTATACACCATGACCAAGTGGGATTCATCCCAGGAATGCAGGGATGGTTCAACATATGCAAAACAATAAATATAATCCACCATATCAATACAGCCAAAAGTAAAAACCACATGATCATCTCTATAGACACAGAAAAAGCTTTTGATAAAGTGCAACACTCATTCATGATAAGAACCTTACAGAGATTTGGAATAGAGTGTCTTTATCTCAATATGGTAAAGGCCATCTATTGCAAACCAACAGCCAGTATCATATTAAATGGACAAAACTGAAAGCCTTTACCTTAAAATCAGGCACAAGACAAGGATGTCCATTATCACCACTGCTATTCAACATAGTACTGGAAATACTAGCCAGAGCAATAAGACAGGAAAGAGAAATAAAATGAGTAAAGATAGGAAAAGCGGAAGTTAAATTATCATTATTTGCAGATGACATGATACTTTACATAGAAGACCCCCAAAACTCTATTGGAAAACTCCTAGATATAATACATAAATTCAGCAAGGTAGCCGGATACAAAGTCAACACTCAAGAATCAATAGTATTTTTATACACTAATAACAAAAGTATTGAGAGAGAAATAAGAGAAACTACACTCTTTACACTAGCATCCAAAAAAATGAAATACCTAGGAATTAATCTCACGAAAGATGTAAAAGAGCTATACAGCGAAAATTATAATACCTGAAAAAGGAAATCTAAGAGGACCTCAGAAAATGGAAAGACATCAACTGTTCATGGATAGGAAGAACAAACATTGTGAAAATGGCCATTCTCCCAAAATTACTATACAGATTCAATGCAATCCCAATCAAAATACCACTAACATACCTCATAGATCTAGAGAAATCACTCCTAAAATTCATCTGGATCCAGAAGAGACCTAGAATAGCAAAAGCAATTCTAAGCAAGGCAGGATGCATCACAATCCCTGACTTAAAATTATACAACAATGCTACAGTAATAAAGTCAGTGTGGTACTGGAATAGAAACAGACTGGAGGATCAGTGGAATAGATTGGAAGATACAACCACAACTGCAAACTCACTCAACCACCTTATCATTGATAAAGGGGCCAAACATTCACTGGAAGAATGATAGTCTCTTTAATAAATTGTGCTGGAAATTTGGCTGTCCATATGCAGAAGACTAAAACTAGACCCATGTCTACCACCATACACTAAACTAAAATCTAAATGGATCAAAGATCTAAATATTAAAACAGAAACACTAAAACTTCTGGAAGACAAAGTAGGTAAAAACCTCAAAGATATAGGTGTAGGAAGAGAATTCATGAACAAGAACCAAACTATATGGGAAATACTTCCCAGAATCAATAACTGGGACCACATCTTATTAAAGAGTTTCTGCATGTCAAAAGAGGTTTCCAGCAGAGTGAAAAGAAAACCCACAACTTGTGAAAAAATATTCATGGACAGTTCCTCAGACAAAGGACTTCTATTTAGAGCTTATAAAGAATTTAAAAAAATCAGACCCTCAAAATTCAAAGACCCAATTCAAAAATGGGCATCTGAAATGAATACAAAGTTCTCAGATGAACAAATAAAAATGGCAAATAAATACATGAAGAAATGTTCATCATCGTTAGTCATGAGAGAAATGCAAATTCAAATCGCACTGAGATTCTATCTCACTCCAGAAAGAATGGCCAGGTTAGAAAACACTACAAACAACAAGTGTTGTTGAGGCTGTGGGGAAAAAGTTACTCTTCTACACTGTTGGTGGGAGTGTAGACTGTTGCAACCACTGTGGAGGTCAGTCTGGAGATTCCTCAAAAAGATGGGTTTGGAAGTCCCATTTGACCCAGCTATTTCACTTCTGGGCATGTTCCCAGAAGAACTGAAAACATCATACCACAGTGATATATGGGCACCCTTGTTTATAGCAGCATAATTTGTAATAGCCAGATCCTGGAAACAACCTAAGTGCCCATCAACTGAGGAATGGATAAAAAAGTTGTGGAATTTTTATACAATGGAGTACTACTCAGCTATAAAGAATGATCACATTGAGATATTTATAAATAAAGGACACAACTTGAGACCATTCTCTTAAGTGAAATCAACCAAACTCACAAGCATAAATACCATGTAGTCTCCCTGGTATGAGAGTTGATGAGAGTATATAAGATTTTATGGTAAGCATGTGTCCCCATCTCATAGCTTTGAATCCTTTCAATGTTTTCAATCATCAGTTGGAATGGTTTTATTCTTTTTTGTTTGACTATATCATGCGTGATGATATGAACATCTGTTTTGAAGAAAACAAAATATTATGACTGCTATTGCTGGTTTAATATCATCCTTCTTAGAAGTCCTATCATGCTTCTATTCTTCTACTACCATTGGTTCTATCTATCACATGGTGTCTTATTGGGATCTGAATATGTGTAATAGTTTAAACAAAATTTTTCTATTGAAAATGAGATATTATAGTACCCATTGACCATTTTCTGTTATTCATTTCAGAAAGCCCTGAAATTCTTTCACTCTATGCATGGCTTTATACCTTTTTGTTGTGCTTGATATTATTGTAGTTGAAACTATGCTCAACTATAGCAGAGTAAGAGATATGGTGTTAGCTACTGTTGATGTCCAGTTGTCTTAATGTAAAGTACTGTGTTGCATATGTGTTCCTGTTCTGATCTGCTCTGTACTGCCTTCTTTTGTTTTATTCTCTTTAAAATAAAATTTAAAAAAAGAAACCATGTACAATACTTGCACTTAGATTGAAGAAATGGGAATCTCAGGAACTGTGACACACCGGCTCATCACATTTTTAAGGGCACTCCTTTTAGCATTTTGTGATTCATGAATATCCCCAGTACTTCTCCCAGCAAATTAAAGCCATCTTCACAGAAACTGATAAACCGATTCTAAAATTTATATGGATCTGTTCAAACAGCAGCATTGCTAATCGAAGCAGCATCACAGTAGAAGTGGAGGACTCCATCTATTAGATATCAGTGCTTATCTTAATGTTTCACTTCATAACAATTTTGTTACTAGCTGAAAAATGAAGAAACATAAATAACACAGGAAATTTCCCTGAAATTGAGCTCATCTTACTCTTGAAATTTTAAACCAGTTTTGTAATTTAATAAATGATAATGATAGAACATTAAAATAGTAGGAACGTGTGGACTATTGAATAAATTCAGCATGGGTTGGTGTCTCTTTCTTTACTTTTATGTGGTACTTAGCTGTGGTTCTGTCACTATTTTCTGAGTTTGAAAAACAAATCATTTCATTGGTATCTTAAAAATATTACCCACACCTGGGAAGTGATTTCTTTCATGTAATTATTCTGTGTTAAGTCACATAGTTAATATTCTAACTAACTTCTCTCAGAATAATAAATAAATGAATAAATAAAAGTTCTAGTAAACAGTTCATTGCAAAGGTCATGGGTTCATTACCCAGGTACCTAAAGAGAGAGAAAATATAAATTTTTCTTTTAATTCTATAAAATATGGGACTTCTCATGAATGGATGAAATATTTTGTTTTATTTGTGGTGTGAGTAGATTTTTAAAAGGAAATGTTCTGTGCTTAAGAAATCCTTCAAGCAACAATTTATTTGGCGTGAGATCTGTGTATTGGTTTTTTTGAAACTAAGCCCACATTGTCCATTGATGGCTCATCAGTCCTAGTACTATGTTGCTTTCCATAAAAGATACTGGTCATATCATCATTCAGGAGAATTTGGAAAGAAAAGTGTCTTTATTGACTAGATATTATGCTATTAATTTCAAAGTCATAAATTTTCAAGTTAAATTTCTAAGATAAAAAAGTAACATTTCTCTTTATCTATGCCTCAGTGTATATTTTTACACGGTATGATTTTTTGAATGAACATTTACAATATTAGTTCCCTAAACTACACATTTCCAGTTAATTGTGGGATTTATTCCTTTTCATATAACTCAGAATTTTTAAAGTAAATACACTAGTATTTTTCCTAATTCTTCCAAAAGACACTATTATTCAACCACAGTGCATGTACTGACCTCTCTCTGAGTATTATGAAAGGAGAAGTAAACTTCAACTAGAAACCCAGAATAAGTTAAATAAGGCCAAAAATCCCTCTAATTGCTGGGGGAACCTAAGAGTTTTTTAAACACTTAAGCAAGTGAAAAAACATCAAAATTGCATTTGTTTTGAAAAATGATTTTGTTGGAAAATGTTTAAGCCCTTTGGGGAACTGAGAAACAATTCTATAGGACTCTGATCTCTCAGGGAAATTTCCTTAAATTCCAGTTGGCAGACAAAGAGGACCCCTTGCATCTTCATTTTTTTTTCCTCTGAGACTGTATTGAAGGCAGCACTGGAAAAGCATTCATTCATTTTTCATCTGAGCTGCTAGCAGCCTCTTCCGGTCACTCTTAAATGTAAAAAGTCAGAAACAAACACTGCATTTTCCCTGCCTCTAGTGTACTTTCCTCCATAGAGAATAGAAAATGACCATGATCAGAACTTTAACAGAACTGATATTTGGTGAGATTTGAAATTCACATTTTTCAATTTGGAGAGGGGATTTTCAATTATGATATAACAACTAAAAGCATGGGTGAAGTTTAGTGCAATATATGGGTCTATTAAAAATTCTGCCAACTTTGGTTAATTATATGACTGTTCCAGTGATCATATGTCTCATCTTTAATGAAGGTTATGACATTATCTCCATGTAGGTATCTGTGTGTGGCTAGAATAGAACTCAAGGCATCCGCATTCAGCAGTCCATGTATAATAAATGTCTGGTGAATGGCAGCTGTGTAACAGCCTGAATGTTTTTGGTGGAAGTGGTGAGCAACCCTGATGAAATAGCCACTTCCAGCTTTTCACTTTCAAGGAATACACAAGTGTAAATTTGTATATGTGAATGGGTTTAGTTTGCAATTTATTGAATCCTCCAAATCATGAACATGGAATTAGGCTCCTACTGGATAAATTATTGTTAATGTTACTTCATTTTTTCATTAGTTAATTGATATATAATAAGTATACCTATTTATTGGGCATGGTGTGATATTTTAATTTACTATATGCAATTTGTAATGATCAGATAACATGTCTACCACCTCAAACACATGTTATTCCTTCATGCTGGCAAAATTCAAAATCACTTTTTATCCCTAGATCTTTTGAATTTTAAGTGATTGATGTCAATTGGTCACCTATTATGCTGTATTCTATAAGAAGTTATTCTTTCCACACAACCATACCTTAACCTCCTACCCATCTCCTTTCCACTCCACCTTTCCCAGCCTTGAGTAACCACCTTCCCACTCACCACTGTGTGAGATCTTCATTTTTATATTTTGCATCTAAGTAAAAACTTGGTATTTGTCCTTTCTAGCTTAACTTACTTCTGTGCCGCTATATTTTTTCTGATGTTCCTCTAACATTTCATTTATTTTTCCTAAGCATATCCATGTTTGCCATTTATTTTTTAGGAATATTCCCATCACACTGATGCAAATGTGTTACTGTAGTAAAGGTAAGTCTCAAGGTACTGGTTACAGAGCTACTGGTATAGAAATTAGCATTTACTATTTTCACAATTACACAGTAATATTAGGCATGGGGACAATTCTGAAGGTAAGATGAGTGACTCAGGTTACAATACGGAGTCTTATCACTTTAACTATGTCTACTTGCTTTTTCTGTTTGTGCATGTGATGGAAACCACATTAGATTCTTGCCTCAAATTCCTTTGGGCAAATTTAAAGAACTGAAACTGTGAATTACTTTAGTGTTTATTTTAGTGGCTAAGTCTGGACTTTTAAAATAAGCTCATACTTATGAGCATAGAGACAGAAGTACAGGTACTCATCAAGAGCAATACCAGGGGAAACAATAAAAGAAATCCATTTTTCTAAATTTAGGGAGCTAGAGACACAGACAAAGAGAAAGAGAGAGAGTGAGAAAGATTCACACACACACACACACACACACACACACACACACACACAGAGAGAGAGAGAGAGAGAGAGACAGAGACAGAGAGACAGATACAGAGACAGAGAAACAGATATAGAGAGACAGAGAGAGATTTAGTTAAAACATCAGAATAACACTGAACAACAAAAATAACTTGAAATTTGGAGTGGCCATAATTTCAGGTTGTTATAGAAAGGAATGTGCCCAGCTATTCAGAGAAAGTAATAATCTTTTATTCATGAAAAAAATTCTTGATAAAGACTGTAATGTATTATAAAAACTTCAAAGCTTTATAAATAAGGAGGAAAACATGCATTAAAGGGAGGAGTGGGGACTAGGAAAACAAGAGAAATCAAAATATGTTATGTACAGTTATAAATATCCTATGATATATATGATCATTATATCTATTTAAAATGTACCAATATATTTAATTAAAAATACAAGGAATGTAATTACAAACATGATGTTCAGTTATTTTAATTTGCAATAGAAATATTATTTAGTAAAATGTACACAAATATGAGTGATAAGATGCTGTATATGTACATTAAAATGCATGAAAAATATATTGTTTAACATATAATTACAGCCAAACATCCTGATGCACGCTTGCAGTCTGGGCACTCTGGGAGGCTGAGGCATGGGAATCACAAATTTGAGCCCAGCTTGGGTAACCTGGGACTTAGTAAGACCCTGATCCTCCCCAAGAAAAACTGATAAATATTATATGTGAAAGCTAAGGCCCTTGGATCCATTCCAAATACTACAATAAATATGTATATGTTTCTATATACATATTCTACATATATTAAGATATGTATATCTACATATGTCACCAACTATTAATAGCAGCCTTGATACTTATCCCTCCCTAGATTTGAGTGTTATCTATCATTCAAGATTGAAAAATAAATTATACTGTTTTCCATAACTGTTGCTGAAATTAACTTTGCTGATGTGAGCAATGCAAAGGAAAAAGTTGGCAATGTGGATGGTGGGAATCTGGGAGGAAAAGTTTCCAAGGTCTTGACTCCCAGAGGAGGCTCGGTGTTCATCCCCCTGCTGGAGGTGGGTGGGGGGTATGAAGGAGAGGGGGATGGACAAGATTGGAGCCAGATGGTCAGCAACCCCAAGGTCAGCTGCTGCTCCAGCATTTTCTAGGTGTAGTGTGGCTATGGAGACAGTAAAGACTCTGAACTGCTCCAGGAGACAGATTGCCAGAATAAAATTTGACTTGCAGGAGAATAAATTTTCTGAATTTTATTTAAGTTTCATTAGTGATGCACAATGAATACAATCATCATGGGGAGTTGGTACATGCACATCACATTTCAGCCCTTTTTATCCACTCCCATTGATAGAATCTCTGAATCAAAACTGATATCAAAATATCACCCAGAGCTGTAGGAAAGGGCTGGCTCCATGTTATGGTTATTAGTGGAATTTTATATTATTTTACTTTTTAATGCTAAAACCCATGTTATGTTATTGTGTTAGTTCCCTTTTCCAAATGAATTATTCCCCAACCTCATATCCTCTTTATAAACTGGACAATAAACAGGTTACTTACTGTATGTTTAAATTAATGTTCAGTTGTAAATAATCTTATAATACTAAACGAATACATATCATAAATAAAATTTACTATTATTTCTATGTGTTCCAGTTCAGATTGTGAAATTATGTTTAATATATCTGGATAAACAGGGAAAGATAATTTCGCTTCTGATTTTCTTACTTAACATAATTTCTTCACATTCTAAATCCTCATATGATGAACTCTTTTACTCATGACTTGATATCAATTTACAAGTATGATTTACACAAATATCTATAACTGAATAATTTAGATATTTCACTGTAACTCATAATACCACTATATCTTCTATTTTAGAGCTACAACATGTTATTTCAAATTTAGGATAAGCTTTTAGGATTAAGATTACTGATGTAAGAATAGAAATGTTTGTAATTCTGGAATTATTAACTAATGTTTTCCAAAATGTAAATTACTGAACTACTCTCATTCTAACTTTAAAATAGGTGTAACTTAAAATGGATAACTTCATAAAGGCACATCTTGATAATTAACTCAATTGGTTGCTTCTTTTTATGTATGATGATGTTACAAATAGATTGTAGCATGAATATTTCTTATGCCCCTTTTAATTTCTGTTGTGGAGGCCATTTTCATAATGAGTCTCTACTTCACTCTCATGGTCAGGCAGCTTGAGATATCCTAACTTTGGCCATGACACCTGAAAATCAGAAAATGATGTGGGATTGTGAGATTTTCAATAGCAGAAAGTTGCAGTATTTTCCTTTCTATTATATTTTATTTGAAATACTTTTATATTAGCAAAAGAGTTTGAAAAATGTGACACAGTGTTCTCATAAACTAATTACTTATTGTTCCATTACATGCATTATTATGAATACATGTATCACATTCATGACATGAATGTTGATGCATTTTCCTAGATAAAACTATATTTTATTCATATTTTATTAATTTTCTCAATACTGTACTTTCTGCCTCATGGAATTCAATCAGACATGACATAGTACATCTAGGGCAATGCATTTTTAAAGGATGCAAAATTCATATTTTTATGATCATAAATTATGGGCATATGATCTCCTTCACTGTCAAAATTAACACTAACTTTAAAATTTACTTTTATGTTGAAAAAAGAAGAGACTGGTGTGTTTACATTAGAACGTTTTAATTGTATAATGATACTGCTTTTCTAACATCCCAGTAAAAGAAATTGCAGAGGTAAGATGTATTTTCCATACTAGATTAGCAGAAACTCAGTTTGGTTTCAACTTCTCACTTAACTTGAATTTCTTTGAATAATGAGGGCATCTGAAATGGATCAAGCTGTGCCTAACAGCTTTGTTGATGTATTCAGGGATCATTGAGGCTATGTAGAGATTTTTATATTAAAAATATATCAATGCTGCATTGTAAATGACTGGAGAAAATTAACTTTTGCAAATAAAGAGGATGTGATAAAGCACTTCTTAGCCTCTTTATGGGGAAGGTGGAAATAGAAGTAGGAATATTATCATTTCTCCTCTCTGTTTACAGACCTATGGATTTTTCTCACATCAGCATCATCATCTGTGCTTCTTCCTGCATGAATCTTTTTATACTTAGGACCTGATATTGTTGCAGGGATGCTATCCAGAGAATTTCTTCTTAGATACACATAAGGTATTTTAACCTGTGGCTTTTAAAATTTTAGGAAATTTATTTAAAGTCTATTTTACTCTGATTCACCTATTTTTGAACAAATGCATATAAATATATACAGGTAATATATTATATGTGTATATATACATATAGTTATATGGAAAATTTCACATACACATTTATGCATTGTTTCACTGATACCTTCCACTTACATGTGCAGGGAGGACACAGTCACCCTTTGAAACTGTTTACCTGTGGAAAATGGTGTTCAAAGATCATTAAGTTTTCTGATCCCTCATGGAAAACTATATTATTGCAAGCGACTATGGACCCTTAAGTGAGTGAATAATTCCTGCAAAGAGTAAGTGTACCTTATCATGAGTAACTTTTTCAGATGTTAGTACTTGCAGGAGATGAGTAGAGAAACTGTACTTGCAGGAGATGAGTAGGAAAAGTACCTGCAGGAGATGAGTAGGAAAACTGTATATGAGTCTCTCTGCTTTATGAACCAGGCATGTACAGTTGAAAGATGTAACTTGAGGAGGCCAATTTGATCTGAGTGGGTCATATTGTACAAATAATAGTCACAAGATTAATAAAGTCTTGATGCTCTGGTTGGTATCCAGCACATTTCATCTCTGCTTTACCTCTGTGGTTGTTACTAATTTGTTTCTTCATCCTTTGTTCTGTGTTTCATCAAGGTGGTTATTCAAACATCAGGAAAGGAATCAGATGCTTTAATTTTCACAGGTACATGGAACTATAGCAGGGCCACCTCTGCCCTGAAGCTATTGCTAAAAATAAAAACGTCCATCATTTTTCTGTTGATAAAGTAGAAAGGACTTGAGTTTGCAAATACAGGTTCTGTGTCCCATGACAGACATCTGTTGTTTATATGAACTTGATGTCTTTAAGCACAACTAAAACAGGAACAGTAAGAACCCATGCAGAGGACTGCCTAGGCACTGAGCCCTGAGCAATAATTTACCTTGTACTGTTTCACTAAGATTAGGAAAACACTTGGAATAGATATTACAATTTGTATCAACTTCTGGCTCACTTATAAACAATTAAAAAGAAAGAATGAAACCTCAACACAACATACATGTTAAGTACAGAACCAGGCACTTTCCCACATACCTTTCTGTGAATTAAAGAGCAATTCATTAAATGTCAAATTCAGTTCAGATTTTTAGAGAAATGGATGAAAAGTAGTCATAATAATTGAGTATTTCTTAAATTAAATGCTTTATTTTCCCCTTTGGTTTGTAAATAAAGCTGTTTTGCATAAGGTATACACTGCACTATTTTATGGAAATGTAATATGTTTAATAAATTATTATTATTTTTAAATTTTATTTTAAAGAGAATAAAACAACAGAGGGCAGAACAGAGGAGATCAGAACAGGACAACATAGGCAACACAGTACTTTACATTAAGAAAACCAGACATCAACAGAGGCTATCACAATATCTCTATCTCTGCTATAGTTGA
Organism: Dolichotis patagonum; assembly: GCA_004027295.1. Classification (NCBI taxonomy): domain Eukaryota; kingdom Metazoa; phylum Chordata; class Mammalia; order Rodentia; family Caviidae; genus Dolichotis; species Dolichotis patagonum. Next base: position 12,312 of record PVJX010018081.1, read on the forward strand.
GCATAGTTTCAAATGCAATAATATCAAACATAACAAAATAGTATAAAGCCATGCAAAGAGTGAAAGAATTACAGGACTTTCTGAAACAAAAAACAGAAAATGATCAATGGGTATTATAATATCTCATTTTCAATAGAAAAATTTTGTTTAAACTATCACACATATTCAAATCCTAATAAGACACAATGTGATAGATAGAACCAATGGTAGTAGAAGAACAGAAGCATGGTAGGACTTCTAAGAAGGATGATATTAAATCAGCAATAGCTGTCATAATGTTTTGTTTTCTTCAAAACAGCTGTTCATATCATCTCGCATGATATAGTCAAATAAAAAAGAATAAAACCATTCCAACTGATGATTGAAAACATTGAAAGGCTTCAAAGCTATGACATGGGGACTCATGCTTACCATAAAATCTTATATACTCTTATCAACACTCATACTAGGGAGACTATATGATATTTACACTTGTGAGCTTCATTTATTTTGCTTAAGATAATGGTCTCAAGTCGTGTCCATTTATTTATAAATATCTCAATGTGATCATTCTTTATAGTTGAGTAGTACTCCATTGTATGAAAATGCCACAACTTTTTTATCCATTCCTCAGTTGATGGGCACTTAGGTTTTTCCCAGGATCTGGCTATTACAAATTGTGCTGCTATAAATATGGGTGCACATATATCACTGTGGTATGGTGTTTTCAGTTCTTCTGGGAATATGCCCAGAAAGGAATAGCTGGGTCAAATGGGACTTCCAAACGCAGCTTTTTGAGGAATCTCCAGACTGACCTCCACAGTGGTTGCACCAGTCTACACTCCCGCCAACAGTGCAGAAGAGTTCCTTTTTCCCCACAGCCTCTCCAGCACTTGTTGGTAGTGTTTTCTATCCGGGCCATTCTTATCGCTTCTTGGCCTTTTGGCTAAAATCAAGTGTAGTATCTGTTCTTATCAGTTTAATAAATTATAAATTTTCATTTATCACGACTTGATTTTGGTTTCACAATGCCTTTCAATAATGCAGACCTGGAAGACACTGATTAAAAAAACTGCTTTCTTTTCACTATATCTTGATACAACCTTTCCTGTATAATTATACTACAACTATTTACCACTATTTCAATTCTGACTTATCTACATTTATTACTTTGTGCAAATTACTTTTTATTCTTAAGCATAAAAATATACTCAGGATAAGTTAGCATAAATGCCCCAACTTATTGATGAGTATAATATTTAATCCTGGTCTGAAGAAATTTTTTCTTTGCCATCATTGCAAGTTTATATATCCTCTCCTTTACTTCAACATTCTTTGGAAATCATGTATAACCAGAGCTTTGTAACTGAATTCATTCTTCTAGGACTCTCACAGAATCCAAGATTTCAAAAAATGGTATTTGTTGTATTTTTTTTTTGTCTACATTGCAACTATTTGGAGCAACATATTAATTGTAGTAACCATCGTCTGCAGCCCTGCTCTGCTGGGCTCCCTCATGTACTTCTTCTTGGCTTTCCTGTCCTTCCTGGATGCATGTGTTTCTTCGGTCTCCTCACCAAAGGTGATTGTTGACTCTCTCTATGGAAGAAACACTATCTCCTTTGAGGGCTGCATGATGCAGGTCTTTGCTGAACACTTCTTTGATGGGTTGGAGGTGGTTATCCTGACAGCCATGGCCTATTACCGCTATGTGGACATCTGCAAGCCCTTGCATTACTCTTACATCATGAACAGGCAGCTCTGTTGCATTCTGGTGGGTGTATCCTGCACAGGGGGCTTCCTGCATTCCATCATCCAAATTCTCTTCACTTTCCAGCTTCCCTTTTGTGGCCCCAATGTCATTGACCACTTCATGTGTGACCTGTACCCATTACTGAAGATTGCCTGCACTGACACTCACATCTATGACTTTTTGGTGGTTGCCAACAGTGGGTCTATCTGCATTATCACATTCTTCCTGTTGCTTGTTTCCTACGCTGTCATCTTGCTCTCCCTGAGGAAGCACAGTTCAGAAGTGCAGAGGAAGGCTCTGTCCACCTGTGGAGCCCATGTGGCTGTCATGGTTTTGATGTTTGTTCCCTGCATATTTATATATGGACAATCCCCATCTGACTACTCTTTTGCCAAAATAGTGACAACATTTTACACTTTGCTAGCTCCATTGCTCAACCCATTGTTTTATACTTTCAGGAATAACAATATGAAAAATTCTATGAAGAAAATATGGAAGAGATAATGGCTTCTGGCAACAGACAGAATACTACACTTACAAAAATGTAGAAAACAAGTTGATTGGTATCAATATAGAAACAAGTATATTTAATGTGCCTTGAAAAGAAAGAGATAGTACAGTTCTGTACAGTATTAATATTGAGTTGCAGAGTATTTTATTTTGTTTGAGAATGAACTTTCCTTCTGACAATTCAGTATCATCATATGTAAAGATAATTCTCTTTCATTCTTTCTTAAATAAACATCAGAATATATATATGCACCAGAATTATTATGATTTAGATGATGCTTTAAAAACTCTCTTTAGAAGAAGATAAAAATTAATTAGAAATTTGGGAACTTGAACACTTTTAAGAGAAAAATTTTTGTATTTGACATTGATTTTGATGACTGATAAAAATAATCAGGACTTATAAGAGAAAATTTTTTTGTATTTGACATTGATCTTGATGACTGATGAAAATAATCGGGACTTAAAAGAAAGAGAACATTTACAAAACCTTGATGATAACTGTTCCTAAAACATTGGACATCATTTGGAAGGTGTCTTCATTAACAAGTGACACTAGATTTCACTCTATTTTCGACTTTCAGGCTAAAGTGAGCCAGTGTAAACTGTGTGAGTGTTTGCTCCGAAGCCAAGAGAACATTTCATATAATCTACAGGAGAAGGAAAGGGTTCAGATTCTGTAAGTGCAACCCTAACGTTAGTACAATCAGTGAAAATTCTTGAGACACTACATTACTACACCTCAACATCAAGTCAGCACCAGGTCAAAGCTATGGATGTGGTGAGTCAGTTTCTCACCACACACAGAAAGAATGGAACTCAAGGAAAACAGAGTTAGAAGTAGCTCCTAGGACGTAGAGAGAAAGATCTTCATCATATGGGAAGGAGAGGAAGAGATGGAGGAGAGGGGAAGAGGGTAAAGGCATGGAAAAAGGAATTAAAACATGTTATGTACTTGTGCAAATTCTACAAGCTCCATAAAATTAATGTAAACAATATGGATTGCAAGCATGTAATAGCAAGAAGAAAGAAAGGAAGGAAGAATGGAAGGAAGGAAGGAAAGATGGAAGAAAGGAAGGAATGAGAAAGAAAGAATTCAAGAGAATTACTTCTCAATTTACTTGATTAATTCAATTCATATAAAATACATATTATAAATAATACCTATTGTAGGTACTACTTATTAAAATAATCCAGTTCAAATTATATTATCTATTAAAATAGTACAATTCAATTGCTATTTATATATCATTCAAATTTAACACTTATCTCATGTCATTTCTACAGTTATTTATTCCATGATTGTAAACTGACCCTAACATTAATTTGTTTGTGAGAAATTACTTTGATTCCCCCAAGCAAAGCACTATTCATGAATTCCAATTGAATATTTTGGACAAAGATTAAAATATATGTTTTTTCTCCTAATGTTATGGTCAACCCCAAAATGAAGTTTCTTTGTAATTACAGGCATGCAAATGTACAAAGAACTTCCTTGGTTTCCTACCTGGCAGCTCATGAGCAATGAAATTTTAGGTGTAAAGCATTACCTGTACATTTGCCTTGCAGCAGACTAAGTGTGTAAATGCGTGCACATGCTAAGGCAATTTTCCACCTCCTTTTCCTTTCTTTTATATTTTCTGACATAGGAGGAGCTACCTCTAAGTGTCTATTTCAATATATATTCACACATTATCAATTATACATTTAAATTCAAATGCATTTTATTCTTTTAATTCCCAGCATTTCTTTGTGGACTCTGATCACCCAGTTAGGAGCACGGTCACTTCCAAGCTAAACTGAACAGAACTACTTGGTAATTTCCATAAACAGAGCAACAGTGTGCATAGCACCACTACTCTGCGAACATAAAATTTTGTTCACACACGTGTCCTGCTCATCAAAAAAAAAAACACAAATAATCAAAAACAAACAAAACCCACCACTTTCAAGGTGAAAGACTAATTTAACTTAGAATAAATACATGGGATCCTTAAGATTTTTCAATAAAAGCTTAAAAGGATATTCTTCCAAGTATACCAACATTCATTTGAGGACCAAATAAGTAAGTTCATGTTATGGAAGAAAATTCAAAATAATTTTCTCAAGCCTGAGAGATATTCATTTTAAAATTTTAAATCTAACTGATTCATTTTCTGAGATATTTCAACTCATTGCAGAACACTTGCAGGATTTTGAAAATAAGGAACTTAGAAATTAATATTCTTCATTTTAGTCAATCATTAAAATTTGTAGGCAAATGTTTTAGCTGGTAAATTGTTTTCATCATTTTCTTCAAGATACATAATTATTAAAATTCCACAGTGAATAAGCATAATATGCTCCTGTTGAGGGCCCATTGGCCTTTTCTCTCATGCTATAAAATCACAGAGATGGTGCCAGGGATGGAACCTAACCTCAATAAAGGCAAAAATTATAGACCATCACTATGAAATAAATTTAACAATATCAAGAACAATGCAAAGGGGAAAAAGGGAATTAGAGTGGGTGGGGAGCAATCAGGGAGAAGAAAGGAAATTGGACAGTGGATATATTGTAGGTTTCTTAGTCTTATTCAGCTGAGTTCAAGAACAGAGCCATTCAGATTTCTCCACAGGAATTCTGATAACAGAATCCGGCAGTCAGGATGGAGGAAGGCAAACTTATGGGACAATAGAGAGAATCTGACACCCTGAAGCCATGGGAAAGGGCAAGTTTTGAAGAAGCAGAGACAAACAGACAAGGGAAAATTAAAATTAATAAGAAAGTGATGAATTACATCCGAGCTCAAAGATTATTGCAGACAATAAAAATTGACCTTTTTGGAATCTTAAGTCACTAGTGACTTTAATTTTTCCCTAAAACTGCAAAGGCTTTTAATTTTTAGTCAGTTTTTATAAAGAAAAATTTCTTTGTTTTTAATAACTACTGTAATTGAGACAGATTGAATCCTAGTAATTTGTTATCTCTAAAGTATCTCTTTTTCATGATATACAAGAAATGAAACAACCAAATACTATTCATTTTTAATGCTAAGTGTAAGATCTTTATTAAACCTTTATCTATAGAGAACTGCACAAAAATTAATATAGAAATACAATATCTAGTTTCTTGAGATCCCAGTAAAATGAGAAACTCTAGAATTATGTAAGAAATACTGGATTGAAAACTTAATATTAATAGATGAACATTGAGCCTTGAAAGATATGACAGAAAATGTGACCAAGTATAGAGCCTTAATTTTGCAAGTCAGAGCTGAAACGTTAAGGCAAGTGGGAGATCATTGCTCTCAAAGAAACATTTCTTTATTTATCACTTTATTTGTTTAATCTGTTACTACTTTCAAATTCCCTATGCCCTAGTGGCTGTACTCTTTGTCACAGGGAACATAATAATCTCTAACTTAATTTGAGATATGTGTGCTATTATATATGTTATTAGTCCTCTAGTAAAAACAAGTACAACTAAGTGTTTTCAGGACAAACCAATAATTTCCCCAAACATAGAAGATATAAAATTTAGGATAAAAAGTAAGTTTTACCCAAATAATGATATGATTACAGCCACAATAAATAAGATCAAGGCAAATTTCAGAAGAGTGAAGTTTTCTCTCCATAGTCTATCACTGCTCTGGAAGGATTGAGGTAAATACAAGATCAATTTACAAAGCACAACCAGGAATTAAAGAGAAATTATCCAAAGTGTATATGCAGTGGGAAGCTTCCATAATTTCTTGTATCTAGTGTTTTGTACTCAGTCAGGAAGAAAGCGATGATAAGGAAAAATAACAAGTTTTTAGCCCTCAGGATGATTGCGTTCAACTAATAATGAAAGGATGATGTTCTCTATTGTCTTCTTTGAGATCAATTCAAACTATGAGGAAGAACTGGAAACCTCCTTTCATGTCAATACCTGAGATAGACTTCTTGATCCACAACTTGCTCATAGAGTTTTCTCTTCTGCATTCCTCAATGTGTAAAACAGAGTATTGAGCAAAGGTGTTCACATCCTATAAAAGACAGCAACAATGTTGTCCATGGGCAAGGTGGTGGCAGCACTTATGATAATAAATATACAAGGTACAAAGGACAAGGAGACCACAGGGATATGCAAGATGCAAGTGGAGAGGGTTTTTCTCCTCCCTTCAGCGCTGTGGCTACTGAGAGAATGCAGAATAACTACATAGGAGAAACAAGAAGGACAAAGCTCACTAAACAAATGGCCCCATGATTGAATCCCAGGAGCAAGTTGACCACACAGGTGTCTGCAAGTTGCCACAGAAGCTCCAAGACAGGGATGGTGATCAGTCACAATGGAACAACAAAGAGGCAAGATCAATGCCAGAAAAATGAACTAAAGCATGCACACAGGACCCCGCCAGGCCTTGACCACCAACACTCCACAGACCCTGCAGTTCATGGTGGTTGTGTAGTGCAGGGGCTTACAGATGGCCATGTTTGTTCTACAATTATGAAGATAAGGATAAAGATCTCTAGGATGCCAAAGACATTCCATGTACAGACTTAGATTATACATTCACTGCAAAAAAAATATGTTCTTCAAAAGAGAGTCCACGATAACTCTATGGGCTATGAAGTAGACAGGTAGGGGTCAGGTAAAGACAAAGGGAAAAGGAAGCATTATACAGGACTTCCTAGTGCCCTACTGACCTTGATGGTAGTAGTTGACAGAAAGTTACACCACAAAGTCCCCAGACAGAAAAGCAAAAGAATGATGAAAACTATTTTCTTCTTAACAGGCTCTTGTATCATCCCAAGCAGAATAAACCCAGCCATGTTATTGTTCAGATGCATGGCTTTATTAACCAGGAGAAGGGATGAATCAGAAAAGGATTATCTGCAAAAATATAAAGAAGGAAATTAATTTATGATATCTTCTGAGTAGTTATGGAAAATTTCAGGCAAATTAAATGTTTCTGTTGGAGATATTTTATGTCTACCTTCTGATGATACCCCAGACTTTGTTCCTCAAGTTTACTGACCCCTTCCTTGTGTTAATTTGAAACTTGAATATGATTATGAATGTAACTCTTTCCCATAGTACTTTTCAAATACAAGCCTTTTTTAAACTTTGAAAGAGTCTAATTTTGCCAGTTTTATTAATGTGAAGTTAAAAAAGTGTGGCTCTGCTTCAGTATTAACTACATTCCACATTCATAAACTTTAAAGGCCAAGGTTTGCATATGTATCATTGAGTTCAACAGATATATTTGATTTTTTTCATAGTATACACCATAAACACTTAAATATATATTTATATAACACACTGTGTATGTATCTATAAGTACTTGGTAAATTCACATCATACATCTTTCAAGAATGAGAGGAGCCAGAAAGGAGGGGAAACGGGGAATAAAGACATAATTTGCATATACATTAATTTTATATACATAAAATAATTGCCTACAATGACATTTATTAGAGATCGTGAATATCTACTGCAAAATAGATCTAAGATGTCACAGGATGACATTGAACTGAAAAGATACTGCACAGCAAAGGAAGCACCAACAACGTAAAAGCATTCAAATGTAAAGAAAAATTTCAGCTACTCCTCCAAAGACTAAGATCTAGAATATAAAAAGAACTAAAAAATTTGACTACACCCAAATAAAAGACTCAATCAAAAATGGGCAATTTAAATTGATGTACATTTCTCAATGGTACAATTGACCAGCAAGTGTTTGAAAAAATGAGCATCTTTCAGCATCAGAGAAATGTAAATCACAGTAACACAGAGATTCCATCAAGAATGGCTATCCCTGAAGCACAAAGGACAAATGCTAAGATTGTAGGAACAAAATGACCTGGTATATCAGGTCAGAATGCAACCTATAAAATCAGTATGGAAATCAGTATGAATATTCCTCCAAAAACTGAGAATGGAAATTCCAGTCAATGTAGCTCTATCTCCTCTGGGTATCTTCTCAAAAGATGTTTAAAAAATCATCCTAATACAGAGAACACACATACTCTTGTGTCTGTGTGCACAACTCATAATAGCTAAATATGGGTGTGACCTATATGTCCATCAGCAGGTGAATGGATAAAGAAAATGTACTATGAATAAACAGTGAAGTACATTATAGCTATGAAGAAAGATATACTCATGTAATTTTTAGGAAAATGGGTGGATGTGAGACCATAATATTAAGTGAAATTAATCAGTTGCATAATTTTAAATACTGGATGGTTTTTCTCATATGAAAAGCTCAAATGTGAAAAACATAATGAGCAAAAAGATAGATTAAAGGAACAGAGAGTTGGACTTTGTGTGTATAGGAAATCTGTTCGGGGATGAGGAGTGATGAGAGAGGAAGGGGATGTATAAATCATAAAGACGTGATGTGTATGTGTATCAGTTCCCCCCCCAAATGACAGTAATTAGCATTACCACACATATATAGTAATTAAAACACAAACTGAAAAGGGGATCAGGGAGGTCACAGAGCTTCAAATGATTCTGTCTGTTTCTCGGTCGTGCTCCAGAAGCCAGAGTGAGAAGCAGTGCTCTTTCAAGACTCTCCTAAAGGACACCACTTCTGCTTTAGATACATGCAATTTATCTACTCTTTCAATGAATCTCTATAATCACATTATTTCTATGCAGAGTTTAGCCTCTCTGCACAAAAGCAAATAGTCTTTCCAAATTATTCCACACCCCACTCAAGTGAAAATTAAAGAGTAAAGCAAACCATTCTCTTTTACCACCTGGCTTTACAGCTTGATCTCATGATTTCCACTATCTGGTAAATATTTGGCCTTCTGAAGAGCAGAAGTAATCATAAAATCCCATGCCATCCTATGCTCTTTATATCTAGTTGACTTAACTGTCAGAAAATTAATCTTTTTCTTTGTAAATCTTACAACATATAAAACATAGTGTGATGTAAGTGTAAGGTAGACAAGATGACAAGTTAAACAAGGTTAACTAGGGACAAATATTGAAGAAAAGGAAAGATTTTTATCCCAAATATTTTGAGGATTGACCCAAATATAGCATATTTTCTTTCAACTTCAAAGTGTATTAGCATCATATAAATTATTATTCTTATGATATCAATGTCACATTATTATATTTATTGTATAACATATTTAGCCTCTTTATTTTCATGCTGTAAATTGCTCTGAAAATGTTATTCATTCTTTCAATCTAAATCTCAGATGTGGGTCAACTACAAATTATATTCTTTGTGCTAATATTTAAGAAATGTGAGAATAATTCTAAGCTGTTATATTCAACATTCTAGACAAACTTGTCACCTGGGGACTGAAGAGCTGACCTCCTTCAGAAAACTCAGCAAGTGGATTGTTCTCTGCTAAAATTTTTATAATATTAAAATATCCAAGAAAATTGTGAACTTTGGGGATCAATGTATACATGTTTTAGCAATCACAAAGACCCCTTAATATAACTAAAAAATAATGCAAACTGTTTTTGTCTTTTTGAAATAGGAATTCTTTATGCAATACCAACTTGCCTTGAACTCACAGCAGTCTTCCTGTTTCAGCTTCTGACTTGCTGGATTATAGGCATGTGGTACCATGTCCAATTCATGCAGAATTTTTAAAAGATTGTGAGTTCCTAAGCCACCTATATATTGTAGTTGCATAATATAAACCCTAGTGTAGAATTATTCAAGGAAATAGCCCTAATAATTCACCTGTATGAAAACACAGTCATTTTGTCCCAATTGCAAGTTTTGGAGCACTCTGCTGATCTTAGATGATAAATACTTCCTGCACCAATGCCATCTCCAAAAATACGGACAGAAAAAGAAAATCCATCACTACTATAAGTAAAATGTTTCCATGTGATTGATTATTTCCATACTTGCAGATGCAGAAAGTTTGAGTCATCAAAATTTCAGGGAAAAATATATTACTTTTTAAATTGTTGCAATTTTTAAAAATTAATGTATTTTCTGAGATCTCAAGAATCTGGATCTTGATTATAAACAAAATACTCCAAATTTTCATTATTGACATAATTTCTCCTAAAACCCAATACTAAATCAGCATTTTGAAGTTAAAAAAACTAAAATGAGTGATAGAAAACATTGCACATTATTGGCAAATATTTAAAATTTGCATTTTATAGCAGTAAAAGTTAAAGAATGAAATAGACTTTAACATGTTTTGATTGCTAGTGCTATGGTTTGTGTTTGGATGTCCTCCCAAAGCCTCACCCAGTCATGGGTGTGAGGCCTTTGGAAGGTTACAGAGGCTGGCGTTTGTGATTGGTTCATTTTCTAGTGCACGGATTGACAGTGTGAGTGTTGCATCTTCCCAGGTGCAGATAGTGGATATACAATACAAGATGGGAAAAGAGACTTGCTCCTCCTTTTCGCTCCTTTTTACTCTTCTTGCTTTTGGTATCTGCAACCGTTATGAACATCTTCCCATGTTCCATGCCACCCTGAGATGAAAACAGCTGATTATGGACCAAAACCTCCACAAAGTGTGAACAGAATAATGGACTGAAACCTCCAAAAACTTTAGGGGCTGTCCTTCCTTCATTTTTGGTGTAGGGTATTTTGTCTTAGCAATGTGAGAATTTCTTAATGAAGCTGCCTAAGCCCTGCTGTCCCACTATGCCATCATATCCTTCCTTTGAGTTGAGGAAGAGCTGGATATTCTGAAACCATGAGCAAGACATTCTGCAACTATACAAAAGTGAATATGTTAACATGTTTGAGGTAATATAGTTAATATCAACAATGAGTACATGACAAATAAAAACAATGTGACTAAATTCATTCTATGGGGCCTCACAGAAAACCCAAAGAAGCAGAAAATCATATTTGCCATGTTTTTGCTTATCTATATTGTCTCTATGGTGAGATATGTGCTCATCCTTATCACCATCATTGTCAATCCATTATGGAAGTCCCCCATGTACTTTTCCTTGGCCCATTTCTCTTTCATTGATGCCTCCTACTCCTCAGTCAATACCCCCAAATAGATGGGAGATTCAGTGCATGAAAAGAAGATTAGCCTGTTCAATGTATATATGACTCAAGTCTTTACAGAACATTTCCTTGGCAGTGTTGAGGTCATCCTGCTGACTGTGATGGCCTATGACTGTTACGTGGCCATTTGCAAGCCATTGCACTATGCAACCATCATGTACTGTAGATTGTGCAGATTGCTAATGAGAGTGTCATGAGTGGGTGGATTTCTTCATGGAACTATGTAGATGCCTTCATCATGCCACTCACTCTCTGTGGCCTGAATGTCATTGATCACTTTATTTGTGACCTGAACACTCTGCTGAAGCTGGTCAGCACTGATACCCACACTCTGGATTTCTTTGCTGCTCCCAACAGTGGTTTCCTGTGTATCTTAAATTTTTAGCTTCTCTTGCTCTCCAAACACTGAAAGGACTTTTGTCTGTGGAGAATGAGGCATTGCTACCTTCAAAATGCTCATGGAACTGAACCATGACATGGTCACAACTTCCATTATTGCAAAAGTTTGAGTGCTGTCATCAGGCTACTGTGTTTAATGCTATGCTTGGTTCTTCCACTGAACTGTGTACACTTGATCTGCGCACATTTTTTCAACCTAAGCCACTTAATTTTTAATCAGGATTTTATTTCCAAGACCAATGAATGTCCAAGTGAACAAATAATGTATGTGGCGCCCAGAGAATGACACTTGACCTTTAAAAAGTGCCCAAGAGGTAGCAATCTGTACAGATGCAAGTTTTCTTTTCTTTACTTCTTTAACCTCTTTTATTCCTACTTTATGTCTTTCTATCTTCCTCTTTCCTCCTTCCTCCCTTTTTTCATGTCTTTCTTTGTTATCCTTCTTCTGCCCCTTTCTTTTTCTTTTTCTTTTTCTTTTTCTTTTTCTTCTTTCTTTCTTTCTTTCTTTCTTTCTTTCTTTCTTTCTTCCTTCCTTCCTTCCTTCCTTCTGTGCTTCCTTCTTTCTTTCCTTCCTTGCTTCTTTCCTTCAACTCCAAAGAAAATAAAACTATTGCTAGTTTTTTTAGGTTCGAATGAAATAACTTAGAAGTGTCATGAATACACATCTTACTATTAACACTCCAAAAGATTTTATTTCTTCTTTCTAAATATATATCTTTCATTGATTAAAGATCTCCCCATCTGCATGCTTATGTTGAAATGAAGACTATTTTGAAGCTACATAAACAATACTGATACAAGAATATGGTGAACCTGATTGCTGAAATTTGGAGTCTGAAGTTATCATAACAATATTATTGTATTACCCTGGACTGATACTATTTTAGATCATTGGAAAAGAAACAGCTTTTTTAGAGTATAGTACCTTATTATAAGTAAGTAGACAAACTGAATTGCTAATTTGAGGTACTAATTCTACTGTGAACAATCTAGCATATAGTTACTATTATATGAGTGTTGCAGAAAAAATTTTCTTGGAAAATTTGGCACGTAGAGTCCTAGATCCTCCTCTTGCTCATTTTTTAAAATTTCATATTTCAAAATTGAAATTTTGACAGTTGACTTATTCCAGGCATTTTGTAATTTTATGGAAAGAACATTATTTTGTACAGATTCATACACTTGTGCAGAATTTGAAATTTTATCTTGTTGTGTGTAAGCTAATTTTCAGGTGAAACGTTTAAGGATATGTTTTTCTGACTTATTCTTGTCTCTGTATGATTAAATAGGTTCCTGGCATATGCATGTGGACTAACAAAATAATGCTATTTATTTTTGATGAAATTTTCATTATTCAGTAAAAGTTATATTATTTCAAAATCCATATAATAACAAATATAAAAATAAATTCTAGGAGTTTCTGGGGAGCTACTGGGATGCTGGACTGGGTCCAGCAGATTTCAGGGCCTCAGTCAACCATGCTCAGTAGCCTTGTTTTAGTCTAGGAGGCCAGAACATTGCATGAGGACTCTGGGATCAATTGGGTTGGCCTGGGGGACAGCTTAAGACCAGCACTGCCAGCTGCTGAGTTCATATCCATACCGCTAGGAGAGGGGATTGTGCCCCCTGGGTTTCTCTGACCCCAGTTCTCCACACCCTGCTTCCACCTCTCAATTTAGGGAGCCAAGTACCTGCAGAGAAGCTGAGACTGCTCCAGTAGCTGCAGGTGCAGGAGGGGATTTTCCACACTCCCAGAAGAAGCTTTTAAACACCACTCAAACCAAGGAAATAAAGAAAAAATGACAAAAGGAAAGAATAAAAGTCAGGCTCAAATCACCAGCCCATCCCAAAAAAGCCTGGGAGCCATGTACATAGAAGAAAATAGAAGCCATACGCCTGAAATGACTGAAATGATATCAACTGAAATAAGCAACTAGAGGAAGCTATGGAGAAATTAAAACTAGAAATAATTGCCCAGGTAAAAGAAGAAATGATACAAGTAGTGAAAGAAATAGTGAACACATATAGTGAAGACACAGATAAAAAATTAGAGGAACAAAACAAACAGATAGAATCCCTGAATGAATACTATAAGAAACAAACAGAATACATAAAGCAGATTCAAAGAGATATACAGGAAGTAAAAAAATGCAACTGAAAGCTGCCAAAACCGCCTCAACAAAAGTGAAGATAGAATTTCAGACCTCGAAGATAAGATTGCAGCCAGTGAATAGGAAAGACAAGATCTTTTAAAAATAACAAAGAATCAGGAAATAGCAATTCAACACCTGCAAGATGATGCAAAGAAACCCCATAGGATTGATAGGGATAAATGAAAAAGAAGTGGACAGCCCAATGAGATCAAGAGGATATTTACAGAAGTAATAGCTGAAAATTTCTCTAACATGAGAATGGAAACTGACATTTGGATTAGTGAAGCATACAGAACTCCAAGTAGCCATAACCAAAATAAAACTACACCCAGACACATAATAATCAGTATCTCAGAAATCCACCATAAGAATAGAATGCTAAAAGCTGTTAGAGAAAAAGAGAGATCACCTATAAAGGAAAACCTATCAGACTCATGGCAGACTTCTCAACACAAACAATGAAATCAAGAACAGCATGGAGTGATGTATTTCAGATCCTAAAGGAAAACAACTTCCAACCCAGACTGACATACCCTGCAAAACTGTCCTTCAAAATGGATGGAGAAATAAGATACTTCCATGAAAAAGAACAGCTGAAAAACTTCATGATCACCAAACAAACCCTACAAGGAATACTGAAAGATATTCTAGATACACATAGAATAAAACCACCAAGCAAGACAGACAAATAAATAGAATGGAAAGCTAAAGATACAACAGCAGAAAGATAACATGTCAACAATAAACCAATATATAACACTTCTAACCATTAATGTACATGGCCTCAAAACACCAATCAAAAGAAACAGATTGGCAGAATGGATCAAGAAACAACACCCAACCATATGCTATCTACAAGTAACCCATCTTACCCAAAAGGACACACATAGTCTGAAAGTCAAAGGATGGAAAACAATACTTCATGCACAAGGAAACCAAAAAAAAAGTTGGAGTAGCCGTCCTGTTTGTAGACAATGTGAACTTCAAACCAAGAATGATCCAAAGAGATAAAGAAGGTCACTACATACTAGTTAGGGGAAAACTTCAAGAGGAAGAGATAACAATCTTAAATATATATGCATCAAATTCCAGCACACCCAGCTATACAAAGCAAATATTAACAGAAGTGAAAAATCAAATAAGCAATAACACAATTATAACAGGAGATTTTAACATGCCATTGACACAAAGGGACATATCAACTAGACAGAAAATCAGCAAAGAAATAACAGAACTGAATCAGGCCTGTGAACAAATGGACTTCATAGACGCATATAGAGTGTTCCATCCAACAACATCAGAATATAGATTCTTCTCAGCAGTACATGGGACATTCTCTAAAATAGACTATATACTATTGCACAGAACATATTTAAGTAAATGCAAAAGAATTGAAATTATCCCATGCTTGTTATCAGATCATAGTGCCATGAAATGAGAAATTAATGATAAAAGCAACTGCAAAAACTCAGAAACACATGGAAACTGAGTAATACAGTCTTGATCAATCAGTGGGTCATGGAGGAAATTAAAGAAGTAATTAAACAATATCTACAAGCAAATGAAAATTCAAACACAACTTACTAGAATTTGTGGTATGCAATGAAAGCAGTCCTCAAAGGAAAATTTACTTCACTGAGTTCCCAACTCAGGAAGACAGAATAAACACAAATAAACAACCTGATGCTACAACTCAAACATCTAGAAAAAGAAGAGCAAGCCAAGCCCAAAGCCAAAAGAAGGGAGGAAATTATAAGTATTAGAGCAGAAATTAATGCAATAGAGGCTAAGAAAACAGTACAAATGATCAATGAATCAAATAGTTGGTTCTTTGAAAGAATAAATAAAATTGATAAGCCCGTGGCCAACCTTATTTAAAAAAGGAAATAAAAACTCAAATTCATGCAATAAGGAATGAAAAAGGTGAAATTACTACAGACTCAGTGGAACTAAAGAAGATCATCAACACCTATTTCAAAAACCTCTACTCTCATAAGTTCAATAACACAGCAGAAAAGACAGATTCCTAGAAACATATGTACTACCAAAGTTGGATCAGGAAGATGTAAAACTGCTGAATGGCCCAATTTCTATTAATGAAATTTAAAATGTAATTAAGTCCTTGCCAACATAAAAGAGCCAAGGCCCGGGTGGATTCACTGCAGAATTCTACAAGAAACACAAAGAAGACTTAATGCCGAAACTCCTCACACTCTTCAATGAAATTGAAAGGAAAGCAATTCTTCCTAAGTCATTCCTGGAAGAAAATATTACTCTAGTACCAAAACCTAACAAAGACCCAGCTAAAAAAGAGAACTATAGGCCAATCTCTGTCATGAACATAGATGCAAAAATTCTCAATAAAATATTAGCAAACAGGATGCAGCAAACCATCAAGAAGATTATTCATCCTGACCAAGTGGGATTCATCCCAGGAATGGAGGGATGGTACAACATACATAAATCCACAAATGTAATGCACCATATCAATAGAGCCAAAAGTGAGAACCACATGATCATCTCTATAGATGCAGAAAAAGCCTTTGATAAGGTCCAACAGTCATTCATGATAAGAACCTTACAGAGAATCAGAATAGATAGTCTTAACCTCAATATGATAAAGGCCATCTATGACAAACCTACAGCCAGCCTCATATTCAATGTCCAAAAACTGAAAGCCTTTACCTTAAAATCAGGTACTAGACAAGGATGCCCCCCTATCACTGCTTGTATTCAACATAGTACTGGATGTATTAGCCAGAGCAATTAGACAATAGAGAGATATAAAAGGAGCAAAGATAGGAAAATAGGAAATTAAATTATCATCATTTGCAGATGACATGATACTTTTCATAGAAGACCCACAAAACTCCATTGAAAAACTCCTAGATATAAAAAATAAATTCAGCAATGTAGCTCATACAAAGTCAATACTCAAAAATCAATAGCATTCCTATACACTAACAACAGAAATACTAAGAGAGAAATAAGAGAAGCCACACTCTTCACATTACCATCCTCAAAAATGAAATACTTAGGAATTAATCTCATGAAAGAAGTAAAAGAACTGTACAAGGAAAATTATAATACCCTGAAAAAGGAAATTGAAGAGGACCTCAGAAAATGGGAAGACATCCACTTTTCATGGATAGGAAGAACAAACATTGTGAAAATGGCCATTCTCCTAAAATTACTATAAAGATTCAATGCAATCCCAATCAAAATAGCACTAACATACCTCATAGATCTAGAGAAATCACTCCTAAAATTCATCTGGAACCAGAAGAGACCTAGAATAGCAACAGCAATTTTAAGCAGCAAAGGCAAGGCAGGAGGCATCACAATCCCTGATTTGAAAGTATACTACAAAGCTACAGTAATAAAATCAACATGTTAATGGAATTAAAAACACACCTGAAGATCAATGAAATAGATTGGAAGATACAACCACAACCACACTCACTCAACCACGTTATCTTTGATAAAGGGACCAAACATCCTTACTGGAAGAACTACAGTCTCTTTAAGAAATGGTGCTAGAAAAACTGGCTATCTATATGCAGAAGACTAAAACTAGACCCATACCTATCACCATGTACTAAACTAAAATCTAAAGGATCAAAGATATAAATCTTAAAACAGAAACTCTAAATCTGTTGGAAGACAAAGTAGCTAAAAACCTCCAAGATATAAGGGTAGGTAGAGAATTCATGAACAAGAATCAAACCACATGGGAAATTTTTCCCAGAATCAATAACTGGGACCATATCTTATTAAAGATTTTCTGCAAGTCAAAAAATATTTCCAGCAGAGTGAAAGGAATACCCACAAATTGGGAAAAAAATCCTAATCAATTTTCCCTCAGACAAAGGACTTCTGTCTAGAACTTAAAAAGAATTTTAAAAAATCAGACCCTCAAAATTCAAAGACCCACTGCCAAAATGGACATCTGAAATGAATACACAGTTCTCAAATGAAGAAATATGAATGGCAAATAAATACATGAAAAAACGTTCATCATCCTTAGTCATTAGAGAAATGTAGATTAAAACCACACCGAGATTGCATCTCACCCCAGAAGAATGGCCAGGATAGAAAAAAACAACCAACAACAAGTGCTGGAGAGGCTGTGGGGTAAAAGGAACTCTTCTGCACTGTTGGTGGGAGTGTAGACTGGTGTAACCACTGTGGAGGTCAGTCTGGAGATTCCTCAAAAACCTGGGTTTGGAATTCCCACTTGACCCGGCTAGTCCGCTTCTAGGCATATTCCCAGAAGATCTGAAAACCACAGTGATATTTGTGCACCCATGTTTTAGCAACATACACATGTGAGTTTGGTTTATTTCGCTTATGAGTATGGTCTCAAGTCGTGCCCATTTATTTATAAATATCTCAATGTATATATTGAGATATAAATATCTTAATCTCAAATCATACCACAGTGATATATGTGCACCCATGTTTATAGCAACATAGTTGGTAATAGCCAGATCTTGGAAACCACCTTAAGTGCCCATCAATTGAGGAATGGATCAAAAAGTTGTGGCATTTTTATACAATGGAGTACTACTCAGTTATAAAGAATGATCACATTGAGATATTTATAAATAAATGGGCACGACTTGAGACCATACTCATAAGTGAAATAAACCAAAATCACATGTGCAAATATCATATCGTCTCCTTGGTATGAGAGTTGGTTAGTGTATATAAGATTTTATGGTAATCATGATTTCCCATTTCATTTCTTTGAAGCCTTTCAATGTTTTTATTCATCAGTTGGAATGATTTTATTCTGTTTTGTTTTTCTTTATTAAGTCTGATATTACAAACAGCTGTTTTGAAGAAAACAAAACATTTGGCAGCCATTGATGATTTAATATTGTCTTCCTTAGAAGTCCTACCATGCTTCTACTCTGCTATTACCATCAGTTCTATCATGTTGTGTCTTATTGGGATTTTAGTAAATGTGATAGTATAAACAAATTTTTTATAGAAAAAGAGATATTATAGTAGCCATTGATCATAGTTATTCAGTTCAGAATATCCTGTAATTCTTTCATTCTCTTGAATGGTTTTATACTATTTTGTTATGTTTAATATTATTGTATTTGAAAATATGCTCAACTATAGCAGAGAAAGAGATATTTTGATAGCTACTGTTAATGTCCAGTTGTCTTATTTTAAAGTGTTGTGTTGCTTATGTTGTTCATTTCTGATCTGCTTTGTTCTGCCCTCTTTTGATTTATTCTCTTTAAAATAAAAAAATTCTAGAAATACCATAGCTAGAATAAAGATAATAATTGAATTTAAGGCAATAGGCTATACTGCAAAGGGAAAAATTGATAATTTTATCTTATAAAATAGAAAAGAAAGATTTCAAATTATAAAGATATCAAATAATTGTGAAGAGAGTCATCTAATACAGAACTGACAAAGTACAAAAGAGAAATATAAAAACTTACACTGTTATCTGTAATAAAAGAAATGTGTGTCCTTGATTTTATTGTAGTAACCAAACATTGGTTTCTACAATTGGTTATAACCTGAGATAGAGATATTGTCTCAGGCTATATTCTCATTAAATGTATGATCTATATTACTGTAGTTTTACAAAATAGGAAATATAATAAACCAGTTTGTAGATAAAGTAATATTTAACCAGAGATTTTGTACATATATATCTTGGGAGATAGCTAGAAAAATGATTGAGGAATTAACAGTTAACACTGGAAAGTGAGATTAAAAAGTTACATGTCTTTGATAGGTACATTATAACTCTCTTATTCACTATAAACTTTCAATATTTTATTGTGAAAATATGGCTTTGCTAGAATAAAAATGCCTTTAGTCAGTAATGACACAACAAAATTAGGAGGATATTTGATAATAGTCATTATTATGAAAATACACATATATTGTGCCTGAGAAATTCTCATAATTTATCTTAATGAAATTATTAAAGTGGAAAATATGAAATGAGATGAAATGTACTCAAAGGATTTTAAAGAGAGTAAGAATCTGAAAACAAATTTCAAAATCATTGAAATAATGAAATTTTGATATGTTAATTTACAGTGGGCAAAATGGATAATTGTATTACGCATAGTCCATGAAATTCGGAAAATAAAATATAGCAGGATGACTGAAATTCTTTAGATATATACATATATATATGGGACTAGTGTAAAACAAAGAGAAATGTCTGCAGGTAAAAATGTGAAATGAAATTTTAAAATTGTGTATTTAGACAAAATGTGGAGCAACACAAAAGCCTTGAAAAAATGATAAGAATATCATATGCCAGATAAACCATTCATCTCATTAGGGATATACAATTAGTGGCATGTTAAATTTGACCCATAAGATGAGATTCAGCGTTAAACATTTAACATGAGTCGTGGATTATTTCAAATATGTAACAGTTTTCTTTAATAATGCTATCTTCAATCATGTCATATGTCTCTGTAACAAAATGGAGAAAAAATATGAACACATTGAACCAAATGTTAAAGAAATAATTTCTCCTTAAATCAAAATCCAGGCAAGAAATAAAGAGAAATAGTAAGTACAAATTCTTATCCAAATCAAGAAATGCATTTTCTCAATGGTCATCTTTAAACGTTATACTCCTTAATTTTATAATTTTGCAGCTATTGAGATGCATACAAAGTACTTACACATACATAGATTTGCACATACATAATGTTATTTACTAGACTTTAATTTTTATGTGAATAAAAATTTCAAGACTTACATTGTATAATGCCATTTAAAACTTCTATTGATTTTTGGACATTGGCAGAAAACACACAATTTTTGAGTGTTTTCCTACACACAGATCCCAACAAAAAATCTTTGCTCGCCACAAGAAGACTTTGGATCAATGTTCCCTGTTAAAATATGGGCAGCTTTTCAGTAAGTTCTGCAAGTGACTATTACACAGCACAAAACTTTGAGATTCACTGAATTGTATCTGTTAATGTAGTTAATAACTGCAAAGTTTAGTTGAATTCTAGTATATTGCTATTGCCAAATCATTTTACCAAATTTCTTTACACATTGAACTACATTTGCTGTAGCTATGGAGCTGAATAACTGGGTGAGTGAATTCATTCTATTTGGGTTACTGTAAGATTATCTAGAAGAGAAAATTGTGTTAGTGGTCTTGTTGAAGCTCTATCATGGAATTTTGTTTGCCATTTCACTCATTTTGATAAATATTTGCTATAACCAGATACCCAGGGATCCCTTATACTTCTTCCTTTTCTACTTATCCTTTGCTGATACCTGCTTTTCAACAACTACAGCTCCTAGATTAATTGTATATGCTGTCTTTGAGAAGAAAGTCATGTCCCACAGTGAGTGCATGAGGTTGTTATTTTCATTTCACTTCTTTGGTTGCGTGGAGATCTTTTTGCTCATTCTCATGGCCTTCAATTGCTATGTTGCCATCTGTAAGCCTCTGTGATGCACGACCATCATGAGCCAGCATGCCTGTAGTGTGTTGGTGACTCTGGGCTAGGTGGAGTCTTACATTCATGCTTCAGCACAGATTGTCTTGGCTTTGAAATTTCCCTTCTGTGGCCCCAATGTGACTGATCACTACTTCTGTGATTTGCAGGCTTGCTGAAACTTGCCTGCATGAATACTTATGTCATTAATCTGCTCACAATATTTTTCATAACATGCCATATTGACAGTGAGTTTCACAGCCCATCTTATTTCATACACATTCATTTTATATTTGCTAAGTAAGCAGTGAAGAGGAAAGAAGGAAAGCCCTCTCCACCTGCTCCTCTCACATCATGGTTGCCATCCTATCCTTTGGTCCGTGCATTTTCCCATATACTCACCCTTCCACTATTTTTCCCATGGAAAAGATGGTGTCTCTGTTTTGCACCAATGGAACACACTTACTCAACCCTCTGATTTATACAATGAAAAACATACAAAGCAAAAATGTCACCAGAAAGTTATGGCTCAACAAATTCTGACATGAGGCAACAGAATGAGAAAGAACCAATGACTATCCTAATTCAAGCCAGTCCCTGGTTTTTCATAGCTGTATCTTTTTATGTACTATTCTGCTTGAGATTTTTTTCTCCATGTTTCTAATTGCTAATTGCATAATAGTTTAAAATGGATTAATAAAGAGGAATAAGTATTCTCATTCTGATGTAACAATATAGTTAGTTCTCTCCTATTAAGATTTTGGCAAATTTGGAAGAAAGAAGGCAGGACTCTTTCCATTTTAATTTAAAGTAGTGTTTCACAGAGTGATGGAAAGTTAAGCGCACTGTATTTAAACCCACATGTCCACTATTCACTCTTCTCTCTGGATCTCTACTCATGTATTTTCCATTCATATTTTTTATATATGTGGACTCCTTTTACACCCAGTACTAGTTGAGGTTTTTTCCTTTCTATGTCTCTTTCTGAACATCTATTTCTGACACTCATTTTTTTGCAAATAAATTCTGACACTACTGAATCTGTATCACATAATTTCTGACTCAATAGTTAATGGCTAAGACATGTGCATTCCCAAAGAGGAGTGAAAGTCACCTAGTAAAGCATATTACAGTTTTTTGTTTGTTTGTTTTTAAAACACATTCACAAAATGTGTTTCCTACTCCTCTCATGAATATGGAGAGAGAGAGAGAAAGAGAGGGGGAGGGAGAGGAGAGGAAAGACAGTGATTATATTTCACACATTTGGAGCATTGATCTGTGATTTCTTTCCATGCATACAAATCATATTTTTATTTTATTTTATTTTATTATTTTATTTTATTTTATTTTATTTTATTTTATTTTATTTTATTTTATTTTAGTTAAGTTTAGTTTAGTTTCATGTTTTGAGATAGTATCTCCCTCTGAAGTTGAGGCTGGCCTTGAACTCACTATGTATCCCATGCTGTTCTTGAACTCATGGCAATCCCCCCGCCTCAACCTCCCAAGGGCTGGGCTTATGAGCATATACCACTTCACTCAGTGCTAATTTCATTTTTAAACCATCATCCAATACCCACATCTTTTACTTGATGAATTGGAAATCTTTTATAAAAGTGTAAGAAGATAAAAATGGAAAGCTTGTGAAAGACATAGAATTATGAAAAGAGATGCTACGTATATATAAAGAAAATGCTTCACATGATAATCAATCCAAAGGGTGAAGTAAGATTCCCAACCTATAAGTGCTGAACATAGCCTATTGAGGAAGTAGCACTGTGATCAGGTGTCAGGTACAGTCTTAAGGCAGGAAAAACCTTTCCTTGTGTTCAGTCCATCAGGTGTATTTTTGTGTAGGAAGCACATTCCAGGTTAGGATAGTTGAGGATGCTGCCTGTTTAAATGCTACTGGAATAAATTTCTGATACTTCCACTGTCTTTCCTGGAGAGAAGAGTACTCACCAGTGATCAGGATGAGCGCACTTGTGCTATTAATTTGCATGTTCTGTGTGCACATCAAAGATGCAGAGCTGTTGGGTTTAGAGGACAAGAGTCAGCGGGTGGGATCGGGGCAGTGAGAGTTCACATTTGAGAGCCCAGATGAAACCCAGCCAGCCAAGGCGCAGCACCCCACATCCCCCATCCTTAGGTCAGGCTGGGGCCTGTGGCCCACTGAGTGCTCCAGGAGACCCAAAGTGGTGCCCTGGCCATCCCCAGTAGTGTCCAAGTGATGCCCTGGGAGATTCCACAGTGAGAAACGGGACTAATCTACCACATACAGTGTCTTGTGAAGTTTTCCCACTAGTCAGTGATGATTTCAGGATTTTTGTGGATGTTTTTCAGATAGAAGTGCTCCTGTGGTTCTTTCCTTCACTCCTTGAGATTCTAGATCTGTGGTTACAATGGGGCAAAAGTTTCAGGATTTAGTTATGATTACTTGTGCATCATCCTTGAGTTGCTTCAGGGTAGGGCATCTTGTAAATGACAATGTATCCATATAATTTGCTGTGGGCTCACTTCAATCTCAGTTTCCTTTGAGTAACCTACCCAGTCTTGGGATTTGAAATACCAGCTACACAAAATGGTTTCTAATCAAGTTTTGGAGTACTGATTTGAAAGTACTGACTTTTGGAATATTCAACTGTTTGCAGAACATTTTCATCTAAACATCCTATTTCTACCTAAATCCCAACACCTCTGTATCTGCCTTAGTATTAGTTCTATGTTTCTGAACCTGAGATAGTTTTACAGAGCCGTTGGAAATATCTTTAGTGTAATCACTTTCACAACCACCTGGTGTTCAGTTTAGAGTAATGTAAAGAAACTAGAAGAAGGAAAAAACACAAAATATGACAGTGATTATTACAAATCTAGTTATTGAACTTACTGAACATATATTGTGGGTGACTATTTATATGCATTAATCTTACATTCATTTTATAGTTTTATGTAATGCCATTATAAATACACCATCAATTTGCCATGTGTATTTCCTTACTTATTCCTTTCCTTAACATTGGGGCAACAAATTTCCAAAAATGAAATTATGATGAAATGCACCTATAAATTTTATTTCCATTAGACATGGTAAATTACATTACCTAAGCTATACAATTCTCTCTGTAACAAAACACTCTTGTTGTTTTCGCTATTCACTTTGAAAGCTCTGCCATTTTTAATGCTTGACTTACCTATACCAAGTCATGTTTGCATGTTTTCTTTTTTTTTCTGGTTACAGGTGAATATCAGCATCCTAGCATGCTTAAGGATCATGTGTTTCCCAATGGTGCTGCCGCTGCTGCTGGTCTGAGTTGGGGCTCTTGTGCAAGCTGTACTGCATATCTTATTTGATTATAATCGTCCCTTCTGTGGCCCCAGTGTCATCTACCATTTCATCTGTGACATCCACCACTTATTAAAACTCACCTGCATTGATAACTTCATTATTGGCCTCACAGTGCAGGCTAATGTTGGGGTAATCTGTGTGGTCATCTTCATGCTCTTGTTAATCTCGTATGTGGTCATTCTGCACTCCCTGAAGAACCTGAGTCAGGAATGGAGGCACAAGACCTTATCCACCTGTGTCTCCCACATCATAGTATCGTCCTCTTCTTTGACCCTTGTATTGT
>PVJX010018082.1:0-37202 GCA_004027295.1 Dolichotis patagonum
AAATAAATTATGAAATAATTTAGAAACAGATTTGATGACACATCCAGTTTATGCAGAAAGATCTCTTTAGTTAATACCAAGAAATAAGCAAATTTGGAGATGGTGAGTTTATTGACAATGGGATCTTCCTGGAAACCATAATCACTGATTATTATCTGGTGAGTACCAGTTATAACATTTGGCTCTGGTCTTCTTGCATCTGATAAACTCTCAAATTTTGTTTTGATCTGTAGCAGGAATTTTAATATTTTCCTTCAAAGAGAAATTTCAGACTCTATGTTATCTAATAGAACTGCAGGAAATTTTAAGTTTTCATAACATCTATAGATGGGAAATAGTAGTGCCAACAATTTACTGAACCAACACCAAAAATAGGAGCTAACACCATAGGAAAAGAGGACTTCACTCTATCTGGAACCAAAATTGCTTGATCTTTCTATTTGAATGTTTAACCAGCATTGAATTTTAACTATCTGCAAATATGCTAAAATATAACATTATACAGAATTGTGACTATTGAAAACAATGAGTTTATTGCTCTCATATATCAGTAAATATTCACACTATTTTAGCTTTTTTTATTTAAGACAAAAAAGACACAGAAAAGAAAAACAAAAAGAAAAGAGACAAGCAAACAATAACAACAAATGCAATACAATTACAATACAGGTTTACAAAACAAGATGATGGAATTTAACAGTGATTGTAATATTACATGTTGTTACCTTCAAAAGGAAATTCTCACATTAGAAAAACAGAGCAAGCTCAAATAAACAATGCTGAACCTCAAACTTCAACAAAAAAAGAACAAGTCTGGTCCAAAGCTCATGCAAAAGGAAATTGTAGAAATCAGAGCAGAAATCAACACAATGAACACTAACAAAATAATGCAAAGAATCAATGAACTGAAGAGTTGGTTCTTTGAAAGATTAAATAAAATTGATAAACCGTTAGCCAACCTTATCAAAAGAAAAAGGAAAGAAAAGACTCAATTCATGTAATTCACAATGAAAAGAGTAAAATCACACAGATTCTGAAGAAATTCTGAAGCAAATAAATACTTTGTTCAAGACACTTTATTCTACTAAGGTTAAAAAACACAGACAAAATGGACATATTCCCATATGTATATGAATTACCAAAGCTGAATCAATATAAAAATTCTCAACAAAAAGGTAATGTAATGAAAAATGTAATGAAAAACTTACCAACAAAGAAAGGTCTTGATGTATTCACTGCTGAGTGTTATTTTTGTTTTGTTTTGTTTGGGACACCAGGAATCAAACTCTTGGCCTCATGTTTGCCAGGCAGGTACTATACTGAATTCTACAAGAAAGTTAAAGATGAAATAATTCTACTATTTCACAAACTGTTTAGTGAAATTGAAAGGGAAACAATTCTTCCAAAGTCATTCCTAGAAGAAACTATTACCATGATACCAAAATCAGGGAAAGACTCAACTAAAAAAAAAAAAAGCCAATCTCCTTAGTGAACATAGGTGCAAAATTTCTCAGTAAGATACTGCCAAACATAATGCATCAAATCATCAAGAAGATTATACACCATTAAGCAGTAAGATTCATCCCAGGGGTGAAAGAGTGGTTCAAATTATGCAAATCAGTAAATATAATATCAAGAAAGACAAGACAAAAATAACATGATCATCTCATGCAGGAAAAGCATTTAACACAGTCCAAAACTAATTCATGATAAAAACAATACAGAAATTGAAATAGATAGTCTTTGTCTCAATCTGATAAAAGCCATCTAACACACCAATAGCCAGCATCATACTAAGTGGTCAAAAGCTGAAAGCTTTCACTCTGAAATTGGGAACAAGACAAGGATGTCCACATTCATTAATCCTATCCAATATAGCTCTGGAAACATTAGCCAGAGCAATTAGACAAGAGAAAGGAATAAAAAGAATAAAGGTAGTAAAGGAAGATGTTAAATTATCATTATTTGCACATGACATAATTCTCTGCATAAAAGATCCCAAAAAACTCCAACAAAAGACTTATAGATTTACTAAGCAAATTCAGTCATGTAGCTGGATATAAAGTCAACACTCAAAAATCATAGCATTCCCGTACAAAAATAACTCACTGAGAGAAAAATCAAGGAAACAATACCTTTCAAAATAGCATCCAGAAGGAATCAACCTAATGAAGGAAGTAAAAGCCCTGCAGTAGTCTGCAAAAGGAGATGGGAAAAGATATCACAGAATTGGAAGATAACCCTTTCTCATGGATAGGAAGAACCAACATAGTAAAAATGGCCATACTTCCAAAATACACAGAATTAGAGAAAACAATCCTAAAATTCATTTTAATTCTTTTGGGAAGATGCCAAGATAACTAAAAGAGGCCTAGAATAGCAAAAACAATTCTAGGCAAAAAAAGCAAAGCAGGAGGCATCACAATCTATGACCTGAAATTATATTACAGAGCTACTCTGATAAAAAAAACATGGTACTGTTAAAAAAAAAGACCCATTCAAGAAATGCAAATTAAAACAGCATTGAGATTTCATCTCATTCCAGAAAGAATAGCTGCCATCAAGAAACTGACTGATAACAAACGTTGGCAAGGCTTGAGGGGAAAAAGGATCACTGCCCCACTGTTGGTGGGAGTGCAGATTGGTGCAATCACTATGGAAATCAGTATGGAGATTTCTCAGAAGACTAGGATTGGAAGTTCCATTCAATCCAGCTATTCCCCTCCAGAAAAATTGAAAAGGTCATGTCACAGTGATACATGTGCACCCATGATCATAGCAGCACAATTTGTAATAGCTAAATCTTGGAAACAACCAAAATGCCCATCAACCGCAGAGTGGATGAAAAAGATGTGGTATTTTTATACAATGGAATATTACTCAGCTATAAAAAAGGATGATCTTGAGGCCTTCATAGGTAAATGGAGGCAACTTGAGACTATCCTCATAAGTGAAATAAATAAGAATCATATTTATAAATATCACATTGTGTCTGTAGTGTAAAAAGTAATAAGAGATGTAGGTGTAATAAAACCCAAAATGCATAATTGCTGTTGTAAAAAAGAGAGGGAAAGTGCTCTAAAGGATATAATTGCATGTATGTTTAAGTGTGTAGGATTGATAAACATATTACTAAGTATTTGTTGGATAGTTGAACAGAACTGTTTACAGTCTCACTGTTTGAATGTCCACTTTGTATGCTTTAATTTTGTAACTTGAACAACTTTTTTTTTTTTTTGTGCTGGGGATCGAACTCATGACCTTGTGTTTGCCAAGCAGGCACTTATGCCACTGAGCTAAACCCCCGGCCCTGAACAACTATTTTTAAGAGGACAATATGTATTTATCCACTAGTGATTTCTTATTGTTTATGTTTTTGAAATTCTGTATTATTTCTACCCTTTTTTCTGTTTTGCTTTTTTTTCTTTTTAACTAAAATTTTTTTAAAAAGACCCAAGGATCAATGGAATACATTAAAAGATACAGAAACACCTCCAAACATATGCAACCATTTCTTTTGGCAAAGCAGCCAAACACATTTATTGAAAGAGAGATAGCCTCATTAATAAATAGTATTGGTAAAACTGGCTTTCCACATGCCCAAATCTAAAACTAGACCCATGTCTCTCTCCATGCTCTAAACTAACATTTAAGTACATCAAAGATCTAAATATTGGAACAGAAGCACTAAATCTACTGGAAGAGAGAATAGATAAAACTCTTGAAGACATAATGTAGGCAAAGACTTCATGAACAAAACCCCGAGTACATGGGAAATATTACAAAGAATCAACAACTGGGATCTCATCTTACCAAAAAGCTTTTGCACAGATTTTTAATCACCAATAGAGTGAAAAGACAACCCACAAGTGGGAAAAAATTTTAACCAGTTGTCCTCAGATAAAATACTAATATCTAGAACATATAGAGAACTAAAAAATGAAACCTCCCCCAAATTTAGAGACTCAATCCAAAAATTGGCATCTGAGATGAATATGCATTTGTCAGATGAAAAAATAGAAATTGCAAATAAATACATGAAAATTTTTCAATATTACTGGTCATAAAAGAGATGAAAATTAAAACAGCACTGAGATTTTATCTCACTCCAGAAAGGATGGCTACTAACAAGAAGTCAACAAATAACAAGTGCTGGCCAGGCTGTAGGGGAAAAACAACCCCTTTTCCTCTGTTGCTGGGAGTGTAGACTAGTGCAACCAGTGTGAAAATCAATATGGAGTCCCCAAAAATAACTAAGACAAAAGATCCCATTTGACCCAGCTGTTCTTCTTGTCATCTTCCCAAAAGAATTAAAAGCATCATATCACAGCACTACATGTACACTCATGTTTATAGCTGCACCATTTGTAATAGCTAAATCTTGGAAACAACTCAAATATCCATCACCCAGTGAACAGATAAGAAGATTTTTAATAAACAATGGAGTACTACTCAGCCATAAAGAAGGATAAATTTGAGTCCCTTCCAGATGAATGGTTGTACCTTGGGACTGTATTCTTAAGTGAAATAAATCAATCATGCATTTGTGAATATCACATTGTCTGGTGTGCGAAAATGAAAGTCTAAATAAGGAACAAAATGTAAAATAGATACTGTGAAATAGGACGAAATTTTTCAAAAGGGAAGGAGAACTAGGGAAGAGGAAGAGAGGAAGAAAGAGAAAAGAAAAGATGAGAAAAGAAGGATAAAATGGAAACAAAGCTTTGTAAATAAAGAGGCAAACATGGGTTGAAAAGAGGGGAGGGAAACGAAAACAAAACAGGATTCATGATCGATCATGTACAGGTACAAATTCCCTACGATGAATGTGAGCCTTATGTATATATAAACTATGCCAATAAACTTAATTTAAAAATAAACAAAAAATAACAGCTTTGAAAACTTCTATTTGTTTAGATAAATATCAAAGTCATGTACTCAATCCTAGGGGATTTACCAGCACAACTTTTGAAAAGTTTGATGAATATGTACTAATTAGAACAGTGAAATATTTCCCCCCACAAGATTTGGAAACTGTCAGGAGACACCCATGGGAGGAATAATGAGAAAAATCATCCAGAATGAGGGGAGAAAAGCAAACATATGACATGAAGTCATTGGGAGAACATGATCACAAATGTGAATCCTCTATTCGCTCACATGCTACTGTATGTTCTCCTGTCTTCTGACCTCTATTTTCTCTGTTGAAAAGTCAGTTGTTTGTCTTACTTGAGTTTCCATGTACATAATGAGTCATTTCTCTAGCAAAGATTTCAAGATTTCCTTCCTGTTTACTTTTGGCTTTCAACATTTTGATTATTATTTGTCTAGGTGTTAATTGTTTGCATTTATCCTACTCAGAGATGGTTGAGTTTGTTGAGTGTGTAGATTAATGTTTATAGTCAAATTTAGAAAGTTTAAACCATTACTGTTTCAAATCTATTTCAGGCCTTTTATTCTCTCTTCTCCTTCAGGTACTCCTATCCTATACATGTTATTGTGTTTAAGAGTTACCCACATTTCTCTAGAACACTGGTTTTGTTTTCATTTTCATTTTTCATTTATTTTCATTTTTTTCTCTCTCTATTCACCAGGCCGTACACATTCTTTGTTGATCTAACTTCAAATTTGCTGATTTTTTTCTTCTCTCAAATCATGTTAAGCCTCTCTTACGAATTTTATATTTGAATTATAGTACTTTCCAACTTCACAATTTCTATTTGGTCACAGTTTGTTTGTTTCTAATTTATATCTCTTCACTGATATTCTAAATTTAATAGAACATGTTTTTCTTTTTTTTAAATTTTATTTTAAAGAGGGTAAAATTAAACACAACAAAACAGAACAGAACAGAACGGGACATAAGAAAGCATAAATTTCAAAGCTAGACAACCAAAGATCTTCACCATGTGTCATATTGTCTCGTTTTTTTCCAAATGGTTGTCCATATCTTTGCACACGGGGAGCTCATACTAAAAAACATAGCCAATCTTTTCACAAGATGTGTAGTTCACTGGCTCCCACTTGCTAAGAGGTGGGTGGACACGGACAGGGGACAGGACAACATGAGATGTTTGATTCTCAGCCTGTGCGCTGGCAGGTTCACAGCCGGCCCCCAAATAGGGGAGGAGCTCCTTGTTCTCTGGCACCCCGAGTCAACCATATGGTGCAGGTCCCAAGGCACCAGGGTCTCTCTCCTGCGGGCCGCCAAAAGTCTGGCACACTGACAGCCACCCCCCCAGAGAGAGGAGGAGCTCCTTTAGAACATGTTTTTCCTTTAATTCATTAAGTATGGTTCCTTCGGTTCTCAATTGGTTCAGATCTCTGAGTATACTTTTAATAAATGCTATGAGATCCTTGCCTGTCTCATCCTATAGCTTGTATCATCAAAGGTAGTTTTTATTGCCTGATATTTTTTCTATAATATGTTTTATTTTGGTTTGTTTCTGTGCTTGTCCCATAATTTTTATTGAAAACTGAACATTTCAGGAAATCTACTGAAGGAACTTTCAATACTTACATCCTTCAAGGAATTGATGTTCTGTTTTACTTAATCATTTATTTATTTAGTGACTTTAATTGAACTAATTCTTTGAGGCCTAGTTCCCCTGTAGTGTTCAGCCTGAAATATTTCTGCTAGAATTATTTTTCTCTTATTTTAACATCTCAGCCTTGTTTCCTAGGGATTGCTCATGACTCACCTCAAAATTTGTTTTTAGCCCCTTTGGTCTGTTGGATTTTTATCCTGTACTATTCTGTAAGGGGTAGGGGTACAGGACTGGGAGCTGCTGTCACAACTCAAGGAGTTGATGTTTTTACCCCATAATTATCAAGCAACTAGTAGTTTTAAATTGCCCTCCCTGATTTTTCCTGAGAGGTTACTACTTTGGGAGGCACACTGCCTTCCTCGCTGCAGATACGCCTGTGACTTTGAGTCTGTTTTCCTAAGGGTTGTGCCTGGGCCAGAGCAGCCTATTGTTCAGCCAGCGTTCAGACAGAGGTTGGGCTCCTGCCAGTGAAACTTTGCCACGTGCAGATAGATCTCTGTACAATTTGGGGAATGATTGCAAATCTCCACCAAGTCTCCATCTGATTGCTTCTGAATAGGTGCCTAGCACATAGCATAGCCTTTCTGATCCACAGAATTGACGGTGGTCCCAGGAGGTGATTCTTGGCTGTCTCTTCCCATAGTTCTTTCTGTTAAATTTCTGGCATATTGCTATTTTACTTGTTGCTACCAGTATCGTGGTGCTACTAACACCTTCTTAATTGCTCTCCCAAGACCTTGATTGTTTTCAACACCCTTAGACCTGATACTCCCCAAGCTCTGTTCCAAGGAAAGTTAGTTCCTTCCAGCAACGCTTTTTACAATATGCCTTTCCCCCTAAGTAGTCTCCAAAACAGTGCTCAGGAGCTTGAAGTAAGGATAGAGAATCACTTTTCCTAGAGAGACATCTCGGCTTTATGAATGGCACTGGAGTGGAAGGTGATAGCCCTTGGTCTTTTAACCTCCACACTATCATGACAGGCCATTTGGACCATGCTCTTCATAGCCTGTTACACTCCGGGCAGAGCTTCTGCCCCAGGAGTAGGGGTATAACTTTGTTTTGTTTTGTTTTGTTTTGCTAGACCTTCTTTAAATAGAATTTTCGCAATGTGGGAGAAGGATTACGAGCAATTGTAACTTGCCCTTTTTGAGGGTAAAAGCAACTCTGTTCTGGGACCATGAGCAACTGGGAATCTTCTCCTTTCTGCTCTTATCCCCTCTCCTCGTCTACAGCTACCCAGAGTGCAGCAGCCAGGTAAAGTTTCAGAACACCTATCTGAGGGAAGAGGTGAGATCCTGACTCAAATCCACATACTCTTGCTAACCTCATTGCTCAAGAAATCTTAAATGAATATTTCCCCACTTGCTTATGACCTATGACAATTTCCAGAAATTTTAAATAGCCTTTTATTATTTTTACCAGTTAAATGGTTGCTTTACTGAAGATTTTACTCACCATTCTGCAAGCATCTCCATGCGCATTTAACCTCCATTGCTGTTAGTTACAAATCTTTGAGTCACACAGCATTCAAAAGCTTAAAGAGTTATCTAGGCTATTCCTTCTGCCTTTGGGCAGGATAATACTTTAGCCAGCCAGATAGATGAAAATCTATACTGGTTTTGAAAACTTCCAGTGGAAAAAAAACATTTCACAGCCTCCTTTAATAACCTAAATCAGTGCTTAACAACTCTCCCTGCCAGGAATCTTTTCCTTGCGCATAACCCATGTGCTACAGTTTAAAGGTTTTTTTTTTTTTTTTAATCTGTCTGGGAGGAGATAGAGAACAGCTGGTTACCATACAGCACTCTCTGGGAGGAGCCATCTTCAGCCTCCTTAGTTTTTTTTTTTTTTTTTTTCCAATCCTCTTTTGGTCCTATCATTATAATAAACAATATTTCCTTATACTGATTTTTAATCCTTGAGCAACCTGTGTGCTTGCTTCTGAAATCTTTTCATTGTTTTACCTCGTCTCTTGAGACTTGAAATCTTCCTCAAAGTGACATCCAAACACTCTGTACATGACTCTTCTCTTGTTAGATATGTAGATTCCTGGGTTCCTATGTAGATTCCTAGTCACAATCCTGGTTATGGATCTAGGAATCAAATTTCCCCAAGGGATTCTGAGGCTGTAATACTCAGTATCCATTATGCTATACTTTTTCAGTGGACTGTGGTTTACAAAACCTTCCTGCACAATAAAATCATGAGAGCTTCTAAAAGTCCTGACTCCCAGGTTGCACCCCAATCCAATTAAGCAAGAATGTCTGGGTGGCATTTGGGCCAGCAGTCTTTTTAAAGATCCTTAGGTGAATTCTAAGTGCAGCCAAGGAAATCAGTCAGTTCTTCAAAGTAAAGTTAACGTCAGCATTCGAATCTCAGCAGCCACTAGCAGAAAGTAATAGAGTACAAAATTTCTCAGAGCTATAAGCCCGAGTGATTGGGCCCAAGGTTATTCCCATACCCTTGCTCACTGGAGGTCCCATTTTTTATCTAAGTAATGGGATATTTAACTGCACGGATGAAGTAAACTTCTCTAGAGTAAAGGTAAGTCTTTTGTTACCGTTTGTTTTGGAGATGACTTTGAGGAGGGGGATTGAAGGGTTGTGGTTTGGAAATATACAGGACTGAAGATACTGGAAATACACAAGAGCAGCCTCTTTGAAGACTCCTGGTAGGCGCTGTGAGGACTGGAAACATGAGTGCAGGGTGTTGAAATCTTAACGTCAAATAATCTCAAGACTCCTTTCATGTACTACCTCAGGTGTATTTCCCTAATTCTGACTGTTGCCCCATCATTGCCCTGGAGGACAGGCCACAAATTCTACTGGCATTGCCCAACCATGTTATCAGCCTATGTACACCCCATATTCCCTCTCCACCCCCTGAGGCTTCTCTCGTGTCACAATGTTAGGAGATAAGATGGCCCTCAAGGTGCTTAAAATGGGCAAAACTAAAATGTGAGAAAGTTAATACTCCAGAGAGAAAACCCTTGTCTCCAAGGGGAGACAAGATGGTAGTTAAATCCATCTTTTTCCATAACTATCCAACCCACTACTTTGCAAACACAGGTGATAAAGCATGTAGACTAGAGGGGGGCTCAGAGGGATTCAGCAATCTGCAGGTCCTTCATTTTCGTATCTCACCATCACAATGCCTGGGACAGACGGCATATCCCATACATATAGACTGACTTGAACATAGAGGAGAAAACTGAACAGAAGAAAAATTATACCCCAAATGCCCATGATTAGATACAACTTTTGGTGACACTTCACGTTCCATTAAGCGACCTTCTAGTTACTCAATGTTTTTACCTTGTACAAAGGAATCCTGAGTTGTACCTAAACTTGATGAGGCTCAAATGAGAAAATATGGAGCGTTCTGAAAATAAAAAATCAAAGTGCTATTGTTCTGGTATCATAGGCTTACGTGGTAGCTTGTATTTTCTTCAGATTTTAAGGTATTTCCATGTATTAGAAATTAACACAATTTGGAAAGAATCTGAGATAATAATGTTTTGATAAAACAACCATAATGAAGAATTGTGAATGATTATCTGAGATGAACATTTCCATTTTTGTTTAGCTAGATGATAGACAGATAGAGATAGAGATTCAAATATATGTTCTTTTTTTAAGAAGGCGGAAGAAATTTATGAAACAAAAGTTAGGACATGTGGGCCGGGGGTTTAGCTCAGTGGTGTAAGTGCCTGCTTGGCAAACACAAGGTTGTGAGTTGGATCCCTGGCACCAAAAAAAAACAAAAAACAAAAAAAAAAAAATTGGGACATGCAAGATTTTTTTCCTTTCTTTTATTTTAAAACTTCAACGCTAAAATGTTAGGTAATAAAGAGTCCTCCGCTGTATTAGGCCCATAAATGACTAGAATTGAGTCTCTATAATCACAGGCTAGTACAATTTGTATTTACCATGCATCTGCTGAGCAAGCAAATAAGTAAGTTGAGTAATTACGCTGTGATACTTTTTGGCTCTTAGCAAACATTTTTTCGCAATTGGAGCATTCTATTAAGTACCCATCCATGGCAAAGAGATGGAACCAATGTTGAGTCAGAAGTGGGTAGAAGGGCAGCTGCAAGACAGAACAAAGCTCTGCTCACTGTTTTCAAAAGTTTGGGACCTCTGTACATTCTACCCTTAAAATGGACTCTAAGGGGTAGAGAGCCTGGACACTGAATGATTTTGAATTCCATATTAAGAAATGTATTTACCTTTCATACTTGGGTATTGCTAAAATATCTCTGCCAAGCTTCTCTGCACCCTGCTCTTAAATAAAGGAAAATAAAACTGTATATGGGTCTTTTTTAAAAAAATCACGAGCTATTTAAGGAAACATATAAGTAAATATCACCCACAGTATACAGATTTAAAAAGTAAAAATGTGAAACTTCAGGAGTGAAGTTTGGGAATCATCAAGGCTCAGGTAAATCACATGAGAGCTCATTCTGTGGACTAAATTGAATTTGCTAATAAATGCAGCCTTCCTCGTTTGATGTGGTTACTTAAATTTTAACATAATTGTAGTGGAGAAAACCCTAAGTTTTTAGCATTCATTTAAATTGATATTTTCTCCTCAAATCATCACAAAGGGCTTTCAGCCAGAGCTGACTCTTTATAGGGTGTGGCAGCCAAGAAGAAATCTCCTGAGCAGTGCTCAGCAGAAACTGCAGAGCAGGAATTTAGCTGGCTCTAGGCTTAATTCAAGGAAAATCTCAGTCGTATTTTTACCTGTAATACTGTGTTTATGATACTTGACATATTATCTTTGTTCTTTCTGCACAGTATGTCTTAGCTGCACTTTTACAGTTTATGTTTGGAGGCCTAGGATAAAGCTGACACCAAGGGATCTTCCAGAGAAAGTTTTGCAAGCTTCAAA
This sequence comes from Dolichotis patagonum, assembly GCA_004027295.1. NCBI lineage: Eukaryota > Metazoa > Chordata > Mammalia > Rodentia > Caviidae > Dolichotis > Dolichotis patagonum. The sequence continues at coordinate 11,442 of PVJX010018082.1, forward strand.
GCTGATTGCAGAGGACATATCAGAGATGCAGTATTAATTTAAATATATATTTTTTCAGAGTGTTAACAAAAATAGTGCAAGACATATATAAAACAAATATTTATTTTCTAAGCTACACATTCACTTTCATTTAACTAGCTTATCCATTTTTCCTTTCATGGGCTGAAGTCTGTATTATTATTTATTTGTTGAGTGTTTCCTGCTTGCTAAAGCGCCAGATGCATTTAAGTAAACCTGAATAAATGGAAAATAAAGTTGTGTACATGGCAAATAATTGTAGAAATTTTTATGAAGTAAAGAATCTCTCCAAACTAAAATATTTTTTACCAATAGATCTTCTAGCTAATTCCATAAATGAAGTGGTTTTATCAATGTTACTGACCTTATCTCAAAAATGGAAAGTTGAAGGGTAGTTGCATTATTTGGAAAATCAAAGTGAAGAGCTGAAGTACTTTTTAAGACTTTACATAAAATAAAACAGCAGAAAAACTGTTGTCACTTAAAAGCAAATAGAAGTGTGCGAGAATTGAACTGTTACCTGATCATTGTGATTGATTGTTCACATTAATCAAATTCACTGGATAAGTGTTGACACTACTGTTGGGTAGGGATATAATCACAAGTTCTCAATGAAACTGTAAGCAGGTATAAATGTATATTGAATCAGAATTGACTTGGATGCTAGTGTTAATGATTTCAACAATCCTGTTTATTGCAATTACTGTGAGACTAGCATTTTGAGTTAAATGACTTCAAGTTATATACTTTCTTATAAAAGGTCTTTATTTGAAATTACAGAGTTATGCTAAGTAGAGACCCTAGGAAGCAGTTCTTTGATTCAGCCAACTCACATTATCACTAGCCTGAAATATCAGACTAAGTACTGTCATGAATTTGTACAACAGTCTTGCACAAACTAGAAAGTGTTTCTTTGGTCTTAGGCAGTCCTAGCATGGCAAGTAGGGGTCAGGCTGGACTTCTCCTCCTATTTTCATTAGCCAGTAACCTACATAACTGTATGGAATATCTCTGAACAGAATCAAGATTTGTTGAAGCACAACCAAGAATACATCTTTTTTGCATTTTTTTGAATATTTAAGAACTAATATTGTTTGGAGCATCTTTTTAATAGTTAATCAACTACTTTGACAAACTAAATAACAGCTCTCTGTACCAAGGACTCTTCCAATTTTTTATAGAAAAAATACTGCTCATCTCATTGTTGAAAAAGAGAAGAACTTTGATCATTGAAATTTTCCTCAAGGAAAGCATTGATTCAGACCTCTCAATGATTTTAATCATTGACCCAGTGGCACTAGGAGCACAAAGCCCCAGATAAGAGCAGAGCTTTTGTGGCAATTCAATTTCTATCTCGCAGAATTACACTGTGAATCCAAAAACCATAATGATTACATCCATTGAATTAACATCTGTGACAATAAATACAATAAGAATACGCTTTAATGCAATTTGTACCATCAGCTCAGAATTCTAATATGATTGTTTTTAAATTTGAGCTATCATTATAAGATGTTTTTAGGATTAAATTCTATAGCTCTCTGAAAACAAAATGAGGAAAAATATTTTAAACTGGTGCATACAACAGTGTCCGTTGTGTAATGGGTGTATTTCTTTTTGCTCCAGATCATTAGAAAAAGCAGTTTTCTTAAAAGCAAGGGGAAAAAGCAGTTGAGAAAGGAAGTGACCTTTAATTTAAGGCTAGAATTATCAAATCATATGGTATATTAAACTTACAAAAATGCAATGTCTTCATCTGGCTTGCTTTGAGGAACCTAGTAATCTATAAATTTGACATTATTTGTACAAAATATATTAAAACAAAAAATGTAAGCTGAATTGTTATTAAATTTGTGCAAATGCAGTCTCTAAATTATAATCCTAAAGCATTATTATGCAAATTGGAGCTAATTTTACAATATCCCTATCTAATTGTTTACAGTGCAGTAGAATTACGGTGCTGTTAAGCAAGGCAGGATGTTGTGTGAAACAGTGTGTTTTTAATTTGAGCCATTTTTACTTCCTGTGATTTTTTTCTAGCTATAGTAAGCATGGAAAAGGGATTTAGCATGGAGAAAACAAGGGCAGATGTCTCCTTCATTGTGTACTCAAGGACTTAGCTAATTAATATTTTCCATGTGCTTCAGACAGAGACAGAGATGTGCTCTCTTCAGAGGTGCACAAAGCTCCTTTTTTTTCCAGTCTTTATGACATGTCAGGCAAAACAATCTACAAAGATTCGCTCCAAGGAATATTTTTAAGAGATTTGTTTTGAGATGAAGGGCTCCTTGAGTGTGAGATATCCTAAGTGGTCCTAAGCCTCCAGCTGTGTTCCTTAGCAGACGGGGTTAGGGAAGGCTGCTCACGATGTGACAGCACAGAATTGCGTTTGAAAGGGCACTTAAGGAAAGGTTTGGAGAAGAAGACAAGACCACTTTCTATCCAGTAGAGAAATCACATTGAATAAACAATTTTAGCAAGAGGTCACTGAATGCTGCTTCAAAGGAAAGACCCCTCATCTTCTTAGGTAAGCAAAAAATCAGTGCCTGGAATTCATTTGTGGAGGGAGTTCTGCTTCCTGTTGCCCTTAGGATCCTTATTTTACCCTTCCTATTACTCAGCGATTTCATCGAAGCTGAAATCCATCAGCGCAGAATTCCCTTTGCCAATGAGATGACTTTTTTTTTTTTAATCCAGAAAGCCTTGCCAAGTTTATGAGCCAAGAAATAACTGAATTATAATGACTGGAACTTCAAAGAGAGAGAAGAGTGAAAGATATTAAAATATTTCTGTAGAAATACCTGACTCTTAAAAACTGGCAGAGGTTGATAGCTATGAGAATAACACAGTGAAACTCAGAATGTGACTGTGAGGGCCTCAAAAGCAGGTGATAAGAAAGTGCCCCCAGGTGGAGCCTTTTTGCCTAGTTTTTCTCCACCCGGATTAGGGGAAGGGCATGCAGTGTGGGCAAGGATATGAATATAGAATTTGAAGAACAAACACGTCAGATGAAAAGGACTTCATTGTTTTTCTCTTGGTTTAGCACAGGCTTCTCTTGCTGAGATGATTAGCATTTTTCCCTTTTATTCTCTTGAGTGTGGTCATCTTCTGAAAATCTCAGTGCAGTCTCAACCAACTTCATTTAAAGAAACTTATTTTTAATTTCTTTTTAACTGAGTGTGCCCGCCATGATTCCCATGAACAAACACCCTTTTCTTCACTCTGAAGCTTTCTACAAAAGTATAACTCTACTTTTGCTCTCCTTTGTAAATCTTCTGCTGTGCAGAAATGACCTTAAACCCCCTAATATGTTACCTCTCCCACAGGACTTTGCATTTCAACAAAGGTCAAAGCTTAAGACTCAGAAGAGCCAATGCTTTCTAAATTTAGACAGTAGTGGATATTTTATTTCAGATATCCATTACAAATTGTGTTTGCTAGTAACAGAGCCTAGAAAACACAATGGCTTCAGTAAGTGGGCTTCTCTCACATGAAAGAAGTCTAATGATCAGTAGGCCAGGGTTTGGGGAGCTCCACAGTCAAAGAACTTCACAAACTTTTCACTTTTCTGCCTCTTCATTCTTAAAGCACTTCATCCTCAAATTTGCATGCTGGTTTATGCTGTCATGATGTCCACTTTCAACCAGGGAAAGTTGTTGATACAAATGATTATAATGTTTCTCCAGAAGTGCTGCTTACAGTTATTGCTTACATCATTTTTGCCTTGGGTGGGAGGTCCTGCATATATTGCCCAGGCTTGTCTTGCACTCTTGGGATCAATCAATCCTCCTACCTCAAGCTTAGGAGTAGCTGGGCCTACAGGCCCATTCCGCCACGTGTGACTTCCTGCTTGCATCTTACTGACTACAAGTTTTTGCTTGTGACTATTTCTGCTTAACATAAACTGAGGAGTTTTCATATTATGAATAAAAGAGGATAACAATTATTGGATGCAGAATTAGGAATTTCTGCTGCACTTCTTTAACTTGTAAATTTCTTCTTAATTATGTGCCCAGCCCTCTTTGTTAGCTCATTCTCTGTCACTTTTTAAGCAGGTAAGTATACAGTCATTTCAAGCACCTGAATTGTATGTAAATAATACATGGACTGAAACAGGTGGTCCTATAGTCAAGCATGTTGTCCATTCTTCATTATCAGCTATATTGAGAACTGCTGACTAATCATATATATTTCTGTTCATTAGTCTTCCATGATTAGGCAAGCTTTAATTTTTCATTATAATGGGATAGCCACTAATTTGTCATGGATTACAAAATATATAGAAAACTGGTGATATGCTCAAACTGAACACCAATTTTCAGAGTTTAAAAAAAATCTTTTAAATTACCAGTTGAATTTCACACATGTGAAAATAAATGAAGAAACCAAGTACTTTTCTAAATAATTTAAAATTCTGTACTTGTAGACAAACCCACACACAGAAGAAAATTACAGTTTGCATAAGTGAAAAAGACAGAAAGGATTCTTTGTGTTGTTTAAAGGAACTTGTCAAAAAAAAGTGTCGTAATATTTTACTGTGCTGGTGCAAATTATATAGCACTTAGAGATAAACAACTATGGTAATATCTTTCTCCCTTCTGTGTTTTACCTTTCCCTGCTTAACTGAAGAAGGACGGGTTAATATGGAACCAAATGGTAAACTGAATTAAGCCAGAGTTAGGACTGAAAAAAAGCACATGGATGAAGCAACCTAAAGGAGAAAAAGAGGACATATTTAAATCTCCAAAACATGTCACCAGCAATCCTGAAACTCCTGAATGTATTATATAATACTACGACCTCTTGCTGTTATTCATAAAACCTTCCCATATGGACCTCATGGAGTTTTCTGAACCCAGCTTAAGGCACTGGGATGCCTTTAGTAGAATATGAACTCCTATTCATACATACAAGCTGGCTGCAAATCCTGCCTCACTGCGTAAGAAGCAAGAGGTTTTGGACAAAGATGGACTTTCTGGGAATTGGTTTTTCACCTCTAAAATGGTACAAATGTGCATAAGGGAGAAACCTGGCACACAGAAAATAGCTTAGGTGCCAGGGAGAGAAGAGTTATGCACCAAGTAGAAAATTTCAGAGAATGTTCTTGCTCCCTTTTGGTGGCTTGATGTGTGGGATGATCCAACATGTACAATGATAAAAATTTGTATACTGTACTTGCATCATTGACATTAGTTATTAATTCTTAGAGAATAAAACATATAAATCACACCACTATAATGAACATCACTTTTATTTCTTTTGATGGTTCACTATTTGTACAACTTTGGGGTGGTCAAAATTACAAGAGATTTTCATTGTACAAAAACATACTAGTTAAAACAGTGTGCTATTTAAGAAAATGCTCAGAAAAGGAGGTTTACTGTATTCAACACTATCAACCTACACACACACTGCAAGTGTTATTAACCAGTTTTTAGACCAAGAGTTTTCCATTAAGTCATAAGTACTTTTGCACAACATACAAAATGTACATCTTGAACTGATGAAATTCAAAGGTCTGAGTCACTTAATAGTAAACATTTCTAATAGCTAAATTTTCACACATTTTTCATTACTTAATATATTATAGATGTAAGAAATGACACCATCTCTAGGTCTATCAGGGAATACATAAAATGATGACTGATAACTCTGTGTGTGTATATGAATTTCAAACATAAAGAATTTAAACATCCCTTCAAAGAAGTAACTTTAGAAATCTTTGTTGATTTCAGAAATACTAAATTGACTCAAAATCTTATTAGACTTTGACTTCTCATTGGAAATGTCCAAAATTCACGGAAGAAAAATTACAAAGATATTTTACAAATCATGTGGGCTGTTTGTTTGTTTGTTTGTTTAAAGATAGCTCACTCACTGTACTGATCAGGCTTGCTTTTATGGGCTCTGATGTCTCTTAAAATTAAATGCTTCTTTAAATATGACAGTTTATTTTCACTGAGAAAGTTGAGATTCTGAAAGAAACACAAAAGAAGAGTATTTATTAAATGTTTTTAAAGCAAGGGTAGTAACACTGTGAGTGCATCTAAGGCCTCCTAAATGACTATTCTAAAGCAAGAGAATAGTCATTTGAAGGCTAAATCCTGATGAGTGCCTTGGCATAAAACAGTCGTCTCAGGTGTGCCATCTGTTGAGCCTTCCCCATTCTGTCAAACTGGAACATTTTCACCATTTTCTCTCTTGTTAGGAAGTGTAGCAAGCCACAGAAACAAGGGTAGCAGTTTGGAGAATTTAGAAAAGCTGTTCATCTGTATCCCAGATTAAGGAGAAGAAAAGTAGCAAAGAGAAATAAAGAAGATAAACACTAAAAGGCAAAGTTGGACAAAGAAGTTACTATGATCAAATGTCTCTTAGGTATTATTTCAAATGTTCGTACTGGAGGCAAAGACCATTGAGCATTTAGCATGAGCAAATCATCACACTTGTTACTTGACCTATTGTATCGTCTATAACCTTTTCTAATAAGTGCATCCAACGGAAGAGTTCTTAGCAGTCACTTACAGATGAGCAAGTGGACTTTTTTTTCCTGTAAGTAAATATAGTACTTTAGAATTCAGTTTTCTATGGTTTCAAATCCAGTGATCTCTCAAATTATACTAAGAAGCTAACAGAAATCAATACCTCATTTGAGACTTTTAGGAAGTCAGCAAGTTCAGATACAACTAATAGACTTTCTTAGGAGATTTGGACAATCTATCACTCTGTGCCTGTACCATGTGATTTCTGTTGATTTTTCATATCAGATCCTTTTATTATGGCCTTGGTCCATCTCCTGAGATTTCAAAATAAATACCAGGAATCACAGAAATTGCTGATTAAATTGGGTTGACCCCAGATATCCATCATGGTACTACTTGGTGCCATTTTATTTGATTAACTACTCTTTTAATATTGCATAATTGTTTTGCATGTAGCTTTCTGGTTCATAACTATTTTTTCCAGGACCTTGATATTCCCTATGACATGTTAAGTCACTATTAGGAGTTAATTTCATACCTGGTGATTGGAAATAGTTGAAATAGACTAGCACTAATATTTCTCCGTTAGACCATGATTGGTTTAGATTCTCCAGTCCTTTTATCCCATTGTCCCACATATCTCTTCCCACTTTCTGTCTGTGAAGCAAAAGAAAAAGATGAACAAAGTGGACATCACCCTTCCACCTGACTTCTGATCACACATAATTACAAAACAACCAGTTTTAATTGGTTTTCTCCAATGTCCGTCATAGGTAATGTATCTGAGGTATAGCTACAAAGTCCCCAATAATAGACTGTATGTCCCGCAAAGCGTTACACACCACCGTGGACACACTGCAAGAATATCTAACTGAGTGTACACATGATGGACCAGACAGAAGCAGAAGTTCTTCTTACTAGTTGGGCTTTTCTCCCAAAGCCACTTCTTAGTTGCCATTCAAACTGGCTTTCCTTCCTCTTAGTTCTTCTTTCCTGCCTCCTTCGCTTCTAGCTTTCCCTCCTCTAGCTCTGTTTCTCATTCCTTGTGAGGCAGCCCATGGGCTACCCTGTGAGGATTTAGGTTCCAATTACTCTTTTTGCTCCAAGAAAAACCTATCACTTGTTCCTCAGATTTTTAAAACCTAGACAGATGTACGTGCTCCATTAAAGCAGAGTGCTGTAGAATGTGATATACGGGGCGCCAAGACTGATCTTCTGTTCTGTAGATGCTATGGTTCTCAGTTAGTCTTGGTTGACTGTGCAGCTCCCATGTAGCTTTTGCTTAATGTCTGCGTAATTGGAGGGAGAAGGACTTTGGTCTGTCTTTCTCCTTTTGTTACTTCCTCTTTTTGCACTTTATTTGAGAGTATGAGTGAGTGTGATTTCAGATGAGGAACACTTAACAGTGAGTCAGGGAGATGAAATTTCACTGAGATGCAGAACACAGGAAGAGAAAATGTGTGAAAAATCACGTTGACTGGGTTGTCTTGGTAGCTAGTAAAGCAGAGAAAGGAAATTCCCGCACAGCAGGCTTTAATAAAATTGGCAGGCAGGGATGTTGGGCTGTGAGAATACTGGTGAGGAGTATAGAGATGGAGAACAAGGGATTATGAGGCCTTTCTTATATTGGATATTCTTTCCTTGCACCTAATTTATTCTCTAAATGAGTTTCCAGATGAGAATTGTTTTCCTCTGCATTCACAATGACTGATTTAAGAGAACAGTAGTGTACTTCCCAACACAAGAAGTTAACGAAATATTGGACAGTGTATGGTTTGGTATTAAAGATTTCCAATCCGAAAGGTAATTTATACAGAGTAGTTATTTCTATCTGTGTATACCAAGCAATATGTGAAAATTCAGATTCCCAGGGGAAAGAAAGCAAGACATAGTCATTACTTAATGAAGTGATTCATCATTTGAGTTTACAAAATACATACACTTACATAGTCCTTAAGGGCTTTAAAACATCATTTGATTTCCATGCAACTTTTCTGGAGTTTTTGCATGTACTACCACAAAATGGAAGCCTGTTATCACAATTAACATGAAAATCCTACTTCCTGAGTGCATGGGTCACTTTACCAATGACCTACTGTTTACCTCTTTGTCCTGCTTATTATTTGTATTCTGTCCCCATCTACCAAAGTGTAAGATTTTGGGAATGGGTGTGTAACTAAGTGGTAGACTGCTTATTAAATATTCACAAAACTCTGGGTTTGGTCCTAGCACAACAAACAAGCGAACAAACAGAAATAGTTTGTAAGATTCTTAAGAGCACATCATTGCTTGTTACCTTCACTGATGTACTGTGAATGCTTAGACATCATAGTGGTGCATAGTTGGTGCACGCTATGTATTTACTTGGGAGGTTGGGAGAAGTTTAGCTTTCATAAACAAATTGCTCAAGCCAAATGAGGCAGCCAACCCAGAATTCCTTAACTTTCTCCTCTTTAAGTTTGAGTCTCTACCAAGGTATGTATGCAAGAAGAGAGAACAATCCCAGGATAGGCTGCAGAAGACCAAGGAGTATGACATCTCTAAATGCCAGCAAATGGCAGGATTGCATTGGGAATCACTTGCCTTGAATACATGAAATATTGTTAGGAACATCAACTTTAACCTTCACCTTTCAGAAACTTGTGCTGAAGTCCCTTTCCAAATTGAGGTTGGTGGTATGGGAAAGAGTCAGCATCTTCCAGAAAGAAGGCCCAGCAACAGCAGCCTGCATCAAGTGATTTTTATTCAGTAGCAAAGCAGCAAATTCTGCTGGAGACCCAAGGGTGAAATAAATACAGCCCTTAGAAGTGGAAGGTCATTTTACAACAGTGTTGTCTGTCATTCTGAGCTCTCTTCCCCTCCAGGAGAGACATAAGCTTAGGCAAACAGTGTGGATAAAATGCCTATTTTAGCCGAAGATATCTATTAAAAGAGGGAGAAATAGCCTAAACCTTGTGCCCCTCCAGTGCTTGGTTATGGTGGAGAGGAAGCAGAGGAGGTCTGCTCCTGCTGTTCCCAGCGGGGTTCCTCGGAGAGCAGTTCTTGTGTTAACCACTTCACTGTTTTGTCCCCATCTCGTTATCTGTTCTTGTTAAAATCTTTATTATTCATGGATGCAAAAAACCCCATCATTAACCCATCATAAATATTCATAACACTTTGCAATTGTGTGCATTTCATTTAGCCACTTGGCAAAACTTCTCTGAAGTATCAGAGTTTTAAGGAATCTGGCTAATGAGACCAGAGCCCAGGAAATGCAGGGTGGCTTTTCTGTTTTATGTTTTATGTTATTTTATGTTAACCTGAAAACAAATGCAGAATATAAATACTAATTAAAAGAGAGAAGCTGGGGAGGCGGTGGCTCACAATGAAGAGGCACACATTCCTCAGCTTTGTCTGGGTGGTGCTTTTGTGTCTAACAGATCAGGGTAAACACTGTAAGACAAGTGGGGGAGTCATGGGGCTGCACTCCTAATGGATTTATCCAGGAACCTACAAAGGCCAGATAAACCCTTTGCTTTGGCTAACAGGGACCTCTCTTCTCATCTTCTGTATAATTACTGACGTCAGGTTGAAGTTGAGATAAGCGTGGCCCTTCTCTTGGACTTATTATAGCAGGCAGCCATCCCATTTTTAGTGTCTAAGAAAGTATTATATCCATCTCCCTTTCTCTTCTTCTAATCCAGTTTATCTAAACTGTGCACTCTCACATCAGTACTGAGAGCTTTTCACCGGAGTAAAAGAAAACCCAGCAAACTTCCACGGCAGCCAAGTGAAACTGGAATAATGCGTTTCCCCACTGCTGCCTCCTCCCTTTCAGAGTGCACAGATTTAAACCAGTGGGGGCACCTTTTGTACCACAATTCTTGCCTTGAAATGCTTCTCTCCTGCCTTTCAGCTTAAGGATTCTCACCACTGAAAAGGAATTTTTAAACAGTATGAGCTTGTAGAGAAAATATACATACACCAGCAGAGGTTGCTGCTCTGGCTTGCACTTGTTCAGGAATCTACCATGCCGTTACTGAAACCCTTACGCTCCATAACAAGTTGCTTTTCCTGCAGAGTGGCCAACGGGTGCTGGGAAATATTGGCAATATTCAAATATTACTCAACAAGTTCTGGTTTCCCTGAGTGTTTATACCAAGTTAAAACAATTTGCCACCAGTCCCAGTATTAGATTGACTGATAATACACATCACTTTGTTAAGAAACGTCACAAGCAAATGGGGGGTGGTGCTCCAGGTTCGCAAGCAGAGGCTCAATTAAGGGAAAGTCTCCTTGGCCAGGTCTCTAGAACTACAGTGAGTCCTGTTTTTCTAGTATGCATCCTTGAGCTCATTTGTAGTAGTGTTTAGCATTCATCTCATTGTTTGATGGCCCATCTCACAGAGTCTGTAATTAAAATCTTGCTTTTGCAACTCCTCCTCCTGCCAACTGATAAGGAATATCAACAGGGAGAAGGGGCTCTCTTCACTCTTCATTTTATATTCCACTCCATAAAAAGTCTGTATCTTCAAGAAAATTAAGTGTGCATTCTATATAATTCATTGTGTCAATTTAGATATGACCTTTGAAATATGGCAAATTTCTTCAGAATGTAATATATTAAAATTCAAAATCAGGTTCTTAAATTCTAGTAGTATTAATTACTCCCTCTGTGCTTCCATTGCACTTTCTTCATAACCTTCTTATCCTATCATATTTGTTTAATAGACTATTTTCCTTTCAAGCTACCGAGATTCACTAAGGTAGCTCAAATAATGAGGGCTTATTTTAAGGATGCCCATGCTAATAATGGAGTCAGAATTTCATGAAATCCTCAAAATAGAAGCCAGATAATGACCAGGCATTACAAGGACTGGAACTAGGAAGTTACTCTGGGTTTAGGAAGCAACTCTGAGGAACTGAGCAATCCAAATTGGGCTTTAAAAAAGGAAGGGCTTTGCTGGAAGAAATGCATCTGAAAATTTATTCTTTGCTTACGGCCCTTTCTTCTGACCTATTCTTTTTATATTACCTAGTGACTGACCCGGGTAATTACTAAGTAATAAGTTAAGAGGAGAGATAGTTCTCTCCTTGACAGGACACATGCAGGATGCTGACCAGTCACGGGCTGGCTGCCTTTGGGTCACTTGCACAATCCCTGTTCAATCAGTTCTGACCATGACTGAGGTGACTTGGTATATTATGTGGCTTCTGACTGCTTCCTTTCTCTTCCCTCGGAAGGAGCTGTCTCTATGATTTGTACAACTTCATAAAGATTAGGAGTTTCACCTGGGTGGGACCAGACTCTTACTATTATTTTTTTAATCGATACTGGGGATTGAACTCACAACCACACGCTTACAAGGCCGGCACTTATGCTTCTGAGCTAAATCCCCAGCACCCAGGCTCTTATTAAAAATGTCCACATTGCTTAGCATAAGTTCTGGCATATAGTAGGTGTTCCATAAATTATGGCTAAAGTGAGCAAGTGAATCTTTATTTGCTTTTTTTTTTTTTGAGGCTACTTTTCAGTAAAGTGTAGTAATTTGTAGTATAATTGTGATTTGATATTGACTTATCAACAGCAGGAAATTATTGAGGATTTGGATTCTAAGATGTGCATTTTACTTTTTCTTTACCTTTCCAGAAAAAATGTTTTTACTTCATCTATAAGAATCAAACCATGGTGGTAGAGTCACCAACTCAAAATGATATGACATTAATGCCAAATCTCTTTTAAAATGAAAACTTTGCTACAGTCTCACCCATTCTTTCCATTACTCTCCAGTCACTTTCTGTAGGGTGCTGAAGTAAAGCCTCAGTAGCTTCTCTAGGAAGAAGCCTGTTTGGGAGAATGCGAATTTGTATTCTAACTTTAAGGGGCTAGGAAACTGTTTTTCATAGGGAAAAACTGAGGCCCTCAAGATGAAAACACCATCTTTCTCTAAGCTGGACATGAAAAGATATCATGGATGTCGTGGGCAGGAGGCACAGGTCAGCAACTCCCACCTCCCCTCACAGGAAATGCAAGCATACTGCGCAACTATGCTTCAGTCCTTCAGGTAGATTTCACAATATGACTCTCTCAGATGGCAACTGAACCATGATACTGTGATCACAGAGGGGAGCTCTCAGATGTAGCACCTAGGACAAGTATGTGCTGGACACAAACATATCCCTGCCTGGGACACCTCCTATTACGTAGTCATCATTTTCAGTTGTCCCTGCCTGCTCATTCATGAACTCAATCAAGGCAGAGAATGTATTTAGAAGCAGAGGAAATAGTGCAGTGATTGCAAAGTCAGTCTTTCTTTTTGCAAACCTCTTACCAAAAAGTGAATGTCAATTCCCAACTGCAGGTTTTTTCCCTGTTTCTTGAAAGGAAAACTTGATTTTGTTCTGCTTCTGGAAGGTTGTATATGCCTGTTGTGTACAGCAACCTGCTGTCTTGAAGTCAATTACCCTTGCTTTCTTTGATGATCTGTTCTTTCTTCATAGAATTCTAGGGAGTCTTGGTCAATATCTGAGGACCCCACTTTTTCTTTCTTTCTATGGAACTGTCAAAATTTAGACCACAACAGTATGGGGTATGTGTATCTACTTTGAACAGCTTAGCAAAGGAAGCTTGTGTCCTCAGTAGATAGAGTAGGTAATAAGTCTTGTGAACAGGATCGATGATAAAAGGAAAGAAAAAAAAGCCACACTAAAAGATGAGGACAGCCAAACAGATTCCAGCTAAAACTGACTCAGCTTGCTAATGAATCCACTAGCTGGTACTGAATTCCTGATACTCTCTTCACCTTTCAAAGCAAGTTTAAAAAAAATTGATTCCATGCCAGTTACAAGAGGCAGAGCTGTCACTTACCAGCGAGATTAACTTGCTTTGTTGAATACTGACAAGGACCAGAGAAGAGCAGGACCAGAGAATGCAGGACACTGTAATTCATGGAAACCTAAAATACTGAACTAGGAGCAAACTAGGAGGGTTTGTAATCTGTAATCAGCCAAGTCCAGGCTAAAGTAATCCTAGAGAGTGAATTTAAGGAATTCCCAAATCAGTGTGAATTTTGGTCATCTCTACATATTCTTGTGTTCAAAGCAGTCACACCTTTGAATACGCAGGACCTAGTTTTCTATCTCAGCATCTACTCTCATACTTAGTCAGCCAGCACAATCAAGAGTTTGGGATCTAAACACTGGCGAAATGATGGCTCTACCTGGCTTTTAGAACTTTGGGTAACTCTGGGTGAAAAAGTGAGCAAACTTGAGAAGATACCAAGGGTCCAAAGCACCCAGTGATGCCCCCCACTAGGAAAGGTGATTTTCTCCTTACAGCTGGGGCTCTGGAAAAATCTCTACAATAAGTCAGGGATTTAGCTCAGTGGCGTAAGTGCCTGCTTGGCAAGCATGAGGTCATGAGTTGGATCCCTGGTACCAAAAAACAAAACAAAACAAAAAACAAAAGCAAAATTCCACTTTGTGATCAGATATGTAAACACCTCAGTACCTGGCTGGCCTCACCAGCCTGATTTATTTTAACGGCCACACTTGCTATGGCTTTAGATGTTATCAGATGGATGTTCAAATGTGTCTAGAGTGACCTCACTGTCCTTTCAAATGCTACAGTGCTTAGTACAGACAAGGTCAAGAGGCAAATATGTTGCAAATATACAAACAGAATGTAAAAGAGGGTGACTGTTGGTGTAGGGCAAGGAAAAACTACTGAAAGAAGTAACAAGACTACAAACTACCATTACTCCTCCACAGCCTGAGCGCTCATGGATTCAGCCAATCACTGTTAAATTTGTAGTCGTTGCTACTCAAGACACTGAGGCAGGAGGATCACAAATTCTAGACCAGCGTGGGGAACTTAATTTGACACTCTCTAAAAATAAAGTTTTAAAACAAATGGGGGATAGGTCACCATGAGCATGCTAGTCTGGCATGGGCAATGCCCTGGATTCAATCCCCAGATCAAAAGAAATAAAAAGAAAGATGAAAGGAAGAAGCTTTAAAAAAAATGCATCTGTCCTGAACATGTATAGACTTTTTTCTTGTTATTTTCTAAACTATGAAATGTAACAACTATTAACATAACATTTACATTGTGTTAGGTATTGTAAATAATCTAAAGATGATTTGAAGTATATAGGAGGATATGTGGAGGTTATATGCAAATACTATACTGTTTTATATAAAGGACCTGAGCAACTACAGATTTTTGTGTCTTCAGGGGTCCTGGAACCAATCCAAATCCCTTGGAGATATCTAGAAATGACTTATTCTTTCTAATTTTTATAGATATGTTTGAATATGTACAGAAGACAAGATGTATCTTGAAAAGTTATAGAAGAAAATTACATTTGAAAAGTTGGCTTTTATGATAAGACCATTGACTAACAAATAAGAAAAAAAAATGGGAAGTTGCCCAGTGCCCTTTTGCTAATTACACTGCATTAGAAACATCCTAAAGATGGGATAAATATATCATTTACTTTCCTTCGGCTGGAGTCCCTAAGTTCTTAGCAATGAAAAGTAACAGACCTGAGGCCTCTGTCCAAATCCTAGATCAACTTGACTCTTGCTCCTTCTTTGAGCTACCTGAGTAAAGCAGCTTTCTTCTCTGAGTTTCTCCAGGGAAGAATGATG
This sequence comes from Dolichotis patagonum, assembly GCA_004027295.1. Taxonomy (NCBI): domain Eukaryota; kingdom Metazoa; phylum Chordata; class Mammalia; order Rodentia; family Caviidae; genus Dolichotis; species Dolichotis patagonum. The sequence goes on from PVJX010018082.1 coordinate 26,573, forward strand.
GCAATCCTCCTTTCCAGTTAATTCTTCCCAAGCTTGTTGGAAAGAGCCATTAATTTATGTTTTGTTCTTTCTGCCTGTGAGATCTTGGGATGAAATACTCTCTCTAAGCCACAAAGCCTATTACTATTTTAAGTACTTGCATCTTCCAGGAGAAGGAACACGCTGGCTTCCTGCAGGAGAAATAAATGGGGTCAGTTTTCGGGCTGGCACACTGTCTTTAGTGAAAAATAAAGACAGACATGGATCGTCCTGTTCTGTCTGCTGTAGAAAACATGTCCATATCTAGCAAATCAAAGCACACACTTCAAACCAGCTACTTGTTCCACACTCTGTGCTGCACAAATCATGGGGTTTGTTTGTTTGTTTAGTCCGTAAGAACTCGAAACACACACACAAAAGAGAGTCTACCAGGGTGATGATAAAATGCATTTTCTAAGATGTGTGTGGGAAGAAACTTCTTTTTTTAAGATCTTGTTTTATGGTTCTGAAGGAAACAAAATGACTTTTGCTATCCACATTTTAAATCATATGTGCAGTTTGAGGGAGCACCTGGCACTTGTGAACAAAACAGCATGAAAAAATATTTTGTTCTATCTTGCCATTGTAGTGTCTCTTCAAGAAATTTTTTTGTCCCTTTCTTTGTGTTCTTGTCAAGATTGACAAGCATCTGTGTACTACCGAGTGACATGAAGTTCTTGCTTGAATAATCATGACTAAAATCCAGGATATTTCAAAGCATGTTATTGACTCACAGAACCACCCACTAGATTGAATTATTCTGAATTAACATTGACGGACAGCATCAGTGAAGTAGTGCTTTTACTCCAAATGGTCAGGTCCGCCCATGTCGCTCCAGGGCTTATAGGCTCATCCCAGGGATGTTATGATACCATTTGTGTAGCTCGAAAGGGTTATCTCATAAATGTCACAGAAAACCACGTTTAGAAAGTGAACTGTGGACCAAATAAACAGATGGCAAGAAGAACTGCACGTTTTGATTGTTTGCAGAGGTGAGAGGCACGATCTTGTTCGTCTTTCTTTAGCATGGACATCAAACAATGCCATCGACGGCAAGGAGGTGGAGGAATTCGTGGGACACTTCGACCAAACGATTGTTTCTGATACAAAGTACCAAAATCCCGTTTTACTCTCAGAATGTTTTGAGGTCTTGGGGAAACATGTTGTGATCTGTGATGGAAATTGTTGTATGAATTGCTATGTTGGAATAAACTCTCCCCAGTTCTAAGGGATGGCTCTGGAAATTCTACAAATGGCTTAGAAATGGTATTCTATTGGAAAGGAGCAGGGGGGGCAGAGGACTTACCTTCACACCAAGCCACTGTTTTTTTATTAGATATTCTATTTTGAAAAGACTGGATTGCTTATTCATCTCTTACCCATACCAACTGTATTCTTGGTGATACTCCCCACTGATTGTTTGGGGCACATTTCTTACCACTTGAATTTTTAAAAAGTAATGCAGGTGCTGCTGACAGGGTCGAGCATCTGCAATTCCATCTTTAAGATAGGCACAACTATCTAACCGCTGAACAACTTATCATGGAATGTATCAAACTAAAAATTGCCAGAATATTGATCTGATTAGTGAGTTATAATGATTTTCAGAAATACTTGTTTTCCAAAAGAAAAGTCATAATGCTTTTCACAGCAGTTCTGCCGATATTTTCCTGAAGGATGGTTATATTATTAGCAGAATATGAAACCAAGTCCCCCTCCCCAACTTTTAAGAACTGTTTTCACCTGCCTGCTCGTGCAGTAGGCAGCATGTCAGTCTCATAATCCGAATGTCATAGGACCTCTCTTCTAAACAGCTTCTAAGTGTTAGGATGATCAATGAACAATTTTCCAATTATCTTGAACTTTTTAAATGACACTAACACTATAATATACATTCCTGTAACATTCAAATATATGTGTGTTTTATTTACCAATACATGAAAATCTGGGTTCTAAGATTTCCCCTGTGATTCTTTTTGTACAATGCCTTATATGGATCAAAAATTCCAAATGCCTTGTTACCCAAACAAATGTTTCATGCAACGCTGCTCCTTGTCCTGTCTCTGTACAGCTTGCTTTCCCATTAGACTGTGCAAAACTGCCGGCTGAGACTTTCCTCTTAGTAACTCACAGCCACTATCAAATTATTTTCCCTCTCCAACATTTGTGTGTTTTCTGCTTTACCCCTCTCCCCTGCTCTGTGTATGTGTGCAGGCTTCACCTTTGTTGAGATTTCGGATGTGTGACAATCTTGTATAGATATGGTCTTGGCTTCAGGAACAGCTATCTGATTATTCTAGCAAGTGGAATCTGAAATTGTCATCTTTTCATCACTTTCCCCTATTTCCTTAGGGGAAGAAATGGTGATTTCTCTGGACCAATATCTTCAAAATTTGTTTCAGTGATATTCAGGTTTTATTTGACTCTCCTCATTTCCAGTCACCTTTGTAGTTGTAGTATGTAGCATTCTGCTGCATACATTTAATCGCTCTCTTAATAAAGCCTACAAAGAATTTTACCTCACCAAGTTTTGATTTTTTAAGACATCTAAAACCTCATTTTGTTGATTTTTAAAGGTGATGTCTGTCTGGTATGCACAAAGTTCTGAGTTCAATTCCTGGTACCAAAAGCATATATATAAATAAATAAAATAAATAAATATAAAGGTGATTTCTTTTAACTCAATCTTTCTAGTCTTAAAATTCCAAACTTTTTTAAAACTCATTTTTGTTTTTAGAAAAACGATCTCCCCTATTATTTACTCATGAGTTCTTGAATTTTATATTTTGTCCTGCTCTATAAAGCATTACTATGCTATGTTTATTCATGTCTGCCTTATGTTATAAATTTTGAAAGTATGGATAGTAGATGTTAGTCTGTACAGCACTGCACACAATGTCATGATCACATCAATGCTTTTTTGATGATGATGAAGATGGTAATGATAACGTTATGCTATTCCAGATAATTAGTCCAGTATATCTTTCTTAAAATATGTTATCATCCTTTAAAGTAGTCATTCATTACAAAAAATGTGGTAGTAACTTCTAATTAGTGGTTAGTGCCCTATCAAATAATTAAGTATAATAAAATGCCCTCAATGAATGTAATGTTAACATGGTGTAATTAAAGCCAAGTCTTGAAATGCATTAGATATCTACTAGATCAGATATTTGGTTTTCTTCTCTCTACAGGTAAAATTCTCAAATTGTGCTTTTAGCAACGTCATCATCAAAGACTAAAAACCCATCATTTAGATGTAAAACATGTCTCACAGTGCACAAGAGCAGAATTCAGAAATCAAACAAAAAGTCTTTAAAAATCACTTCTAAATCTCTGTTACAATGGATTTGAGTCCTGAAGATACTATGTGACTTGCCCAAGGTCACACTTTGGTAAGTTGATTTTTCCTCAGTAATGAGAACTGAGGTTTGGGTCTTACTGACGTGATTTTTTTTACACTGTTATTATTCTTTTTGAAATATGTTCACTAGGAAAATGTTTATTTGGTTTTTTTGATGGGGTAAAAAAATACATACAAAATGAAAGAATATAACTTGTGCATAGTTCCTATTATATTTAAGTCATTTTACAATGCAGGGCTTGTCACAGTGTCCATTTTAAAGCTCAAATACAGAGACAAGACTGAAATCTCCCCATTATCTCATCAGAATAACTGCAATCTGCCTAGATCCTTGGCCATTTCTAACCCTGCATTCTTTGAGCTTCCTGGGCCTTCTCTTGTGCATGTTGTATTATCTTTTTTGTCCACAAAGATTTTGAAATATCAGTAAAGTACAAGTAGCCCCTGAAATAAAGGCATGATTCAAAGAACAAAGAAGTAGGAGGGATCCAATTAAAATGGTGAAAATCTTTAATTTTTATTTAGGTATACTTGTACGGACACGTGTATATACAAATACAGATTGTATGGGTTTGCGTGTGGGTTTTTTTTTTCTTTCTTTTTTTACATTTTCTGTTACGTTAATATAATGTCAGCATTTCAAAACAGCACTCGATGAGTAAGTGCAAAGGAACTGCAAAGCAGGGCAGTACAAGCGCAGGACCACATGGAGCTGGACTCCACACCCAGACGCACACACAATGAGTGGCTTCAATGAGGTGTCACGAGTAAGCATGGAAAGCGGATTTTGACTCATGGGTAACCTCCAACATGCCAGCGTCTATTAAACTGTACAGACAATGGGAGCAAGCCCATTGTAGGGAGATTTGTCTCACACCCGAGCAGCTCTGGGGCGAACGCATGGGAAAAACTCAGTGATGCCAAACCAGACAGACCTGCCCATTCACGGCTCTGAGAGAAAAGAAAACGTGAGAAGGCAAGAGACAAAAAAAACCAAAATAAACATAAAAGTCAAGGGGCGTAGGCAAAGGGGAGTATCAGTAGAGGTGTTTTCAAAAGAAAAGCCAGTGACCACAACTCAGAGAGCAATGAATGGAAGGGAGAACTTAAAACTTCTTTCCCCTAATTTTTTTAAGACAAATAAAATGGCTGCAGCCGTTGCTAAGGCACCGGAGAAAAACAGAGTCCCTGAAAATCCACAGGTACTGCATGACTCTTCCTTTCACAACGACACAGAGATGGGGACAGCACCCCATTTAACCTTCCTAAGGGATTGATGTGCAGCCATTACTGTGCCTGGGCTGCACTGCGTACTGCCCAGACTTACTCATGGGGAAAATGAAACAGTCCATGAAACAACCACAAACGGAAAACCAAACAAAGTACAGAACCGTTACTAAATTTTCTAAACCTTGTTGTCAAACCACATACGCAAGGTAAGGAAGGATTACAGGGCTCCAACATTGGACCTTGAGAACATTGAGGACACAATATTGATCAAAAAAGTCATGTTGTTCCAGGTCACAAAATGATGGAGTCTTAGAATTGGGCGGGTGATGACCACATGTGAGTCCCGTATGGAGCAGTGTCTCAGCCATTTGTGACTTTTCTTAGTCATGGACACATTGGATGTTTCAAAGCCTCAATGCATGTTTTGTATCCTGAAAGTCTATTGTTCTCACTTACAAAAGACATAAGAATCAAATTAATACTTTATTATCAAACACTATATACAACAGAGGTTGCTAATAATACAGAATTTAAAGAACGCAGGTTTTTTTTTTTTAATGTTTACTTTTCTTTCTTCTGCCACCCAAGAAAGTACAGTACAAAACAATAGTCTAAACTAACACGAACTGTTACCTGGTCTATTAAAGGATACACGGTATCCACTAAACAGACAGATCCTTATTTCCCTGCTTGGTGTAGCAAAGCCCTTGGCAACCAGGGGCAAAGGTCACTGGGGTTTGACCAACTGGGGCGGAGGGCCAGCTATGGCTGCCCTTCAAGCTTTACAATTGTTTTTTAAACTAAAAGCTGCTACAAAGTTTCATCGACATCCTCCTATTCCCCCAGAGGATTGTAACACCACCACAAAAGACCACCAGCACTCTTTTGGACAAGATGAAAACTGTCTGGCATCAATCATCTTCTTGAAAACTTCAAGGCAGGAGCATTAGCTATGACTACGTCACTCAAAGGTAGAGAAGCATACTGTCTACTGCTGTGGATAGTCTTGCTAATTTTTGCTTGTTCGTTTTACTTCATTTGTGGTGGAACAATGGTGAAGTAAAAGGGTCTAATTTCCCCATGAAAAATGAAAGACAATGGCAAAGAGGGCCATGATTAATTATTTTATCATTTGTTAGAGACAAATGCTAGAAAAACCACAGAAGTCACCATTTCTAGAAAGGAATAGCACTGCTAATGTAGTTATGACTAACTGGAATCATTACAGGATCATTTGATTTCCTTGGTTATAGAACATGCAGTATTATTTGTTTCTGACTATTGATCCATTTTAGAAGGTATCTTTTTTTCCCCCTACTCAAATCCTACTGGACCAACAAGCCTGTAACTAGTAACAAAAACAAGAGTATGTCTGCCTATACCAGGGAGTAGTGAGCATATAAATAGTGAAAGGAAAAAGGAATCGGATGCTGTGAACTGTTGTTTCAATGAAATGCTGGGTGCCTTCTGTGAAAGACTCTGCCACTCCAGAGAAGTTTCTGACATCAGGGGAAAAGGGTTGATTATATCTGTGAGGCTGGCAACCCCACTCTTGTGGTTCCAAATGAGAACAGACTCAGTAGTAACATCTACTCCAAACAGATCAGGTAAGCCCAGATTACATTTCAACATGTGTACAACTCTCTAGGGTGCAGTACATTTACAGCTGCCTTTCACGCACATATTTTTCTAATTCAAAACTACTCACAATTCTAAGCAATTTTCCATTCATGAAGTCCGTCCATAATACGACCCCCCCTTTTTTTTACATATACATCTTAAAAAACGAATATATAAAAATCCTTATTTTGCTGGAATGCTTTCAACTTTTTCACATTTTACATGATCATTGCATTTATTGATTTACTTACTTTGAAAGGCATTGATCCTATTGACATGTCGTGCAATAGCAAAAAAGGCTAGATCACTTTTCCATCAGTCTGACACTTTTCCCTGCCTCGGCTTTGGAGTTTAAAGTTCATGAAAGCCCCACTAGTAGAAACCCCAAGGCTTGCATTTCCTGGTAATCAACTGGAAATGTCCCCTGTTGGCTGTGCTAAAATTCCTTAAACAGGGCCATCCTATGTTTATTCTCCTTCTGCCCCACCCCCACATGAAACGATAGCCCCCCTGTATTTCTAAATGTATCAAGGGATACCACTTTTTCTCACATGTTTAAATAGGACAAGCATATATACTCACTCTCAGCATAAAGTATATCTAAATAATGTATTTTCTATTCTAGTGGATTTTTAAAAAAATATTTTGTTAAAGTCTTTGGGACTCCATCTTGTTTATCTCCCACAGATAAACACATGTTCCCCCTACGCTTTAGGCTGTGTCAGAAAGGGAAAGAATACAAAATCAACACTTGAAATTTTTTTATTCCAAACTTTGGAATTTTTATTCCAAATTTCCCTTTAGCCCTCTCAAGTAGTGCTGACTGACTCTGCTAGTGACAGGGGTTTGTATCTGAGCCCCCTGTGGAGCAAAACGTGGGCATTGGGGTGGGAGTCAAAAGGCCACAGCACACTGGTGCTTCAGCAAAGCCAAGTCACATCTCCTCTGGCCACTGACTTTCTTTCCTTGGTACACATCGTCCCCCAGAGGAGCGGCAAAGCTATTTCTCTCTACACTCATCAACCCTGGCTTGTCAGCCTTGGGGAAGGTCACTTTATTCATAAAAATGCCTCTTTGAGTTAAAAAAAAAAAAAGGTTGTAGCACCATGGTGATCTGTATTTAAAGAAAAAAAAATCTAGTGTGCACTGCCCAGTCACAAAAAAACAAAACAAAAACAAAAACCCTAGAGGCACTCATACATACACACCCCCACCAAACATAGAAGTTTCTCTGTTTTTACACTAGCTCTGTGTTAGCATTCCTGCACCCAACCTGCCTCCTGGAGGGGGAGAAAAGGCTTCTTTTACAGAGCACAAGTTTTGCTGTCATGAATGCTTTAAGACAGTCATATTAAAAAATCCCAGTGTCTCAACCTTTTAGAAGCCTGTTCATTTATACACTCCTAGAGGAAACGGTGTACTATTATATCTATTCTTAATTCCTCCCCTCTGGACCTGACATGTGACACGATGCCCTGCGCGATCGTCTTACAGTCCTGAATGAGAAGGCATAAATATTGTATAGGAGAGTGAACCCCCGGGCCTGGCTGTCACTAGCTGCATCTGCCACTCTTCCTTGTTCACGTCCCGCCAACACAGTGCACTGCCGGAGGTGAGCTCTTAGAGGAGAATGCACACGAGCTGGCGAACCACTGGTGTCACGACGACAATTTGGCATTTTCAGCTGGGGTCCATTTAATTTGGAGGAGGTGAGAGAAGTCGAGGACAAAGGCTGGGAAGGGGGATGGGGTAAGGGAGGTAGCAACTAGTTTAGCCCCCCAACCCCAAGTTGTTGCTTAGAATTCAGGTCGAAGGAAAGAAAACAAAAATCTGACATCTGCCAAAACCCAATAACAAGTCCCTTCTTAGGATGAGCAGTTAGGTGGATCTCTGGTGTTCCAAGACCCTGATGTTTTCTGTGACAGGTGACGAGAGAAGACTGTGCTATAATGTCAAAAGCATCGCCAGGAGGAACAGTAGGATTGCCAAAAGGCGGCTGGGTATCCTTGGTGTTTGTGCCGCGTTCTCGCCGCGGGATGGCTCGGCTGACTCATGTACGGTGTCATCTGTTCAAATAGAAAGCACACATTCCAATGAGATTTCACATCCTTAATAACTCTCTCTCAGCAGCCTGCTGTTCACAGACCTCGCCACCCTCTGCAAAGTAGGGTAATGAACCTTGTGCCACCATTGACTTTCATGTCTGCATAATCACTCATTATTTACAGCAAACAAAAGAGAGGCAGAGAAAATTGAACTTTCGTGGCAGTATCAGTACTTTCCTTTAAAGCTGAGGGGGGAAACAGTGCATGTGCTGTAACCTCTGCAACACGAGCTTCTGTGGCTTGCTGGCAGTCAGGTACACCTTGCACAAACATGAGATACTGAATGTGCCTGTTAACTATCTCAGACGCACAAGGAGGAAAGTACGTGTTGGAGGACACAGGGAAAGGAGGCAGTTATGTTGGCATATTAGTGGTTAACCAGAAAGGGTCACTCATTCTCCTCTTCTTAGCCATTTCATAGGATTAAAGTTCAATGCTTGGTGGTTGGGTTCCTAGGTGAATTTTCAAGTATGAAAAGCTAAGTGCCAAAACAATAGCGTTTTGAACGAACTATGTAAAATGCCCAGCAAACTTCAATAAATTAGGACCCACTGATGTGCCTACAATTAGAAATCAATTATGGTGCTATTTCTATTACAGGCCTTGTATCTCCAGGATTAAATTACTTGAACTTGACTATTTTTATTTTTATCAGGCTGAAGCTTGGCACATAAATTATCAGCATGGATGCAAATTTTCCTCTAAATAAAATGGATTAAGTGAGTTAAGCTTCTTTTATTTTGCTATAAAGTGTTCTACAAGGCTGCCTCTGACTTTGGATAGCCTCCCTGATCTGCATGATTAACAGGCTTAACTTCAAAATGGGAACTTTGCAGTAATTAGTGTCCAAAGATAGATGGAGGCTTGCCCAGGATCCGTGCTATTCTCTAGTGTGGCCCATCTTCTTCCTTCCACCTGGCCTCCTTCTTTCCACTTGTGCTTCCACACCAAGTGACCCCCGAATGACATGCTCCTGAACAAGACAGTGGACCTCTGTGTGGGTTTTATTCGGCATCAAGAGAACTTCCTGTAAGAGCTCAGCAATTGCCATCTGAGATTCACTCAGTGGTCAATCAGAAAGAATGGTGAAAAATGAGACTCTAGTGGTTGCTCTGTTCTGTAGACCTCAAAAGATGCTCCCTAAATATAAGCGTCTTACATGGAGCCTCTCTATGGATTAATTATCCACTATTTTAAATTCATTTATATTTTTCATTTATATTTTCACAGTAGAGTCACAGGCCCTGATATTTGTCCTAAAATGACCTCTTTTCAGACTGACTGGCTGGCCCCTGCCTCAGATATGCCATTCGAAATGTTTCTGTCCTTCACATTCATTCTCCATGTTAACTAAGAAATACGTTGTCTCAGTATTGCATATTCTACACTGGAGATAAGTAGTTTTATCAGTTTAGCCCTTCCTCATGTAGAAGCTGCTGCATCCCTCTGTGTAATTTGCTCCTCTATCCTGGACCTTAGCAAACCTCTATTGAGTGATTTTAACTTAGGATACTAGAAAAAGTTAGGAAACAAGAAGCAGAAGATGAGCAATGCGAGAAAAATATATTAAGTCCTGCAAAATGTAGCCAAATACTTACAGACTCTCCCCCTTTTCTCTGCTCTTTTTTAGCCTTGCAAGGGTATTACTTAAATCTGTAGTTAACAGGAGCTAGAAATAAAGGCCCTGGATAGGCCTGAAATTAAAATTCAAGTCACTTTCTTAAGAGCACCAAAATGATGCCAGTCAAAATAATGGGGTACTTCAGGCTTAACTGAGAAAGAACTGGAGGATTCCAGAATTCATTTTGAAACATCACTCATACAACTGAAGTTGTATCATCTTTGGTTATTGTCTACCTTACTCTTACTAATATATTACACAGTTCTTCTTGTGTAGTTTGGAAGTATACTACTAAAAAGTACCCAAGCAGAATGTAGGGGTTCTATGTAAGCATGAAGGGGGTTCTTCTACTGCTTCTGATCCCCTCCTGGTGTTCCGTGAGCCCTAGTCATTAGCGTAGGCTCACTCAACAACACCAGACATGGTGAAAGAATCGTGCAGGACAACTTAGGGAAAGCCTTTCATTTTTCATCTAAGTGAAGCATGAGGCTGACTGTTCATTGGCCATCTCTAGAATTAGCCTTTTCCTAAGCCATAAATGAATACATCCCATCGTGCTCTCAAAAGGGAAAACCCAGGCCACAAATTAGGGCATCATGATTCTTCTCTTGTCCCTGCAACAGGATGTTCTCCAATTAGGATTCTAAAAAAGCATCGTTTGACTAAGTCAGA
>PVJX010018083.1:0-37192 GCA_004027295.1 Dolichotis patagonum
TTGGTGGTCATGAACTCCCCCAGTTCCTCTTTGTCATGGAAGCCTCTTGTTTCTCCATTAATTTTGAGACATAGTTTTGCAGGGTATATCAGTCTGGGGTGGAGGTTATTTTTTTTTTTCAGGGCTTGGAATACTTCACTCCAAGCTCTTCTTGATTTGATGGTTTGTGTCAAAAGTCTGTCGTGATTCTGATGGGTTTTCCTTTACAGGTGATCTGTTTCTTTTCCCTGACAGCTTTTAATATTCTGTTCTTGTGTTGAATTTCTGGGATCTTGATTATTTTGTATCTGGGTGTAGACTATTTTGGTTATAGCTGGCTGGAGTTCTGTATGTCTCATGTATCTGAATTATCATTTCCTTTTCCTATGCTTGAGAAGTTTTATTTCTGGAAATAGCCTTCGTATTTCATTTGTGCTTACCCTTGCTTCTTCACTCACATTTTTTATTCTTAAGTTATAGATCCTCTTGTCATCTTCTAGCCTTTGTATTGTTACTTCCTGATTCCTTGTTATTTTTAAGAGATCTTTCCTTTCATGATCACAAGTTACAAATCTGTCTTCAAGGCTTGATAGTCTATCTTTAGTTTCTTTCAAGCAGTTTTGCCAACTTTCAATGGAGTTTTTAATTTCCTGGTAATCTCTTTGAATCTGTTTTATGTATTCTAAATTTTTAAAATATTCTTCATTAAAGGTTTCCCTCCTTTTTCTATGCTTCTCTATTCTTCCACCTGTGTCTTCTTGAGAGGTACTTAGCATTTCTTTTATTATTTTTCTTGTATCTTCCCTTTACTTGTATTAATATTTCTGTTTTAAGTTCTTTTATAGTTTCACAAAGTTGTTTCTTTATGTCAGGTGCTGCTTTTTCAGGAACCACAGTTGTGCAATCCCTGATCTCTTCTGTGTTTACCTCTCCTGTTGCCAGTACTGTTTGGGTTGGAGGCTAGAGACTTCCTTTTGTGTCTTCCTCTTGCCATGTTCCTGGTTTGTTCCAGACAAGTGGGTAGTGGGGCCCCTGGCATTTCCTGTATTGGTTACAATTACTCTGAAGCATACTGGTTAGGGATTGCTGCTTTCCTCAATCTGCTGGTGACTACTCTATACCATTCTAAATATGATAGAAATTCCTTCTTTGTCATTCATTTTAAGGTCAAACAACCACAGTAAAAGCTATAATCTACTATGATTTTCATCATAATAGAACATAACATAAACATAACTTAACACTTCAAAACAAAAACTTACAACCATATTTCTTTAAGATTTGATGATTGGCATTATGGATTTATGTAAGTAGAAAGACTAGCAAAAACTCAAAACATTTAAATTCAGAGAGTTGGGTCAGACAGATTTCTACTGGTATGACAAAATACCTCACATAAATAACTTCAAAGAAATAGGGCTTATTTTGCCTCACAGTTTCAGAGATCTCAGTCCATTGTTAGTTAACTCCACTGTTTCTCAGCCTGTGACAGAGAAGAACATGATGGCAGAGTGTGTGATGGGGCAAGGCTGCTCACGTCATGGAAGCAAGGAGGGGAAATACAGGCAGGAGCTGGGTCCCAATATCCCTTTCAAGAAGATGCTTCAAGTGATCTAAATTTTTCCCACTAGGCCCCACCTCATAATGTCCTATCACCTCCCAACTACACTATTTATGGGGACCAAGCATTGGGGGAACATTTAAGATCCAAACCTTAACAAGGGGTACATGCAAATATATTCATATTCATCACAGGTAATACAAACAAAGAAAATTCCTTCTTTGCTGAATATTCCTCTTTCTCTGATCCAGTACCATTCTCTATCTCTGTATTCTCTTCTGGGTTAGGCACTGAGATCCTGACCTGCACAGCATGCATCAAGTATCCTTGCCTTCTGGTTCCTCTTTGGGGTTAGCCAATGGGATGTCGGACACGAGATCGGAGGGTAGGCAGAAAACAAAATTGGTATGTTTTATCTCCTAGGAGCCTCTCTACTAAGCCACATGCAGGGCCTGGATTTCTACTCCAGTTAAGCAGTCTCTATCTCCTATCCTCAACTCTCAATGGTTTCTAGTAACTTCATTGTCCCCTTTTTGCCTTTCACGTTTGGCTTGCTTATGGTGATTCACCATCTCTTTTTTATTGCTTTGCACTCTGCCAAACCCTTGTAAGCAGTCATTTGTTATAGTGACAATAACTGAAAAGCAATTAAGAAAGATGGTTCATGATGAAGAAAATGTGAGATGTCAACAAGTGAACGTAATATACTCATACACAATATGGAGGACACTATATTGCCATGAAAAAGAAATGACATACATAAAAAGTGTAAACTTGAGAGAAAGAGAAAAATACACGCATAAAAGTTTCTTTAATTAATATTACAGTCAGTTCTTTCACATAGATTGCTTATTCTAAGTTGTTAATATGTTTTGCTATAACTCATTTTAAAAATCCAGGTAGCTTCAATAAGCACATTTTTAAAAAAGTAATTATACTGAAATTAGTATCAATGAAACACTAGCATTTGTGGAGTTGTAAGCAGTAGAGAAGGAGATTTTCCAAGATTTGATGTCCAGATACTGGAATATAGCAACTTGAGGAGGAAAAAGACGAAAATGGGTCTCTGGACCCAAGAAGGATCTGAAGCAAGAATTGAAGCCTGCAGGGAGAACAAAGAAAGAAACTTCAGCAAAGGAGGAGGCAGGCAGCACTTTCTCCTTTGGCATGGACTCTCTGTGTAGAAATGGCAGCTTGAAACTGCAGGTGCAGAGTAAATGCTGGCAACCCCAAGGGCTGGCCACCACAGAGGCCTCCAAAGAGAAAAGCATGAGTATGGAGACACAGTGGACTGCCATGCATTGTGAGTTGTTCCAGGCAAATGTTCTACAAGAGAGGACGACTGACCAAGACCATCTTGTAGAGGGGCCCACTAAACTCAGAACTCAGAGCAACTGCTGGCTCCATCTAGCAGCTCCCAGTTTCGGGATCAGGGAACTGAGTTCAAGTGAGTAGGATGTCAGGGAGCCAAATCCCAGCCAGAAAGTAGTCAAGCACAAGCCAGCAGGAGGAGCACAGACTGCTGCAGGCTGAACAGATCTGGTTCCACTCTCAGACAGAAACCAGCCTGAACTCAGTGGAACTAGAGGTGCTGGCTCACTGGGATTATATACTACCCAGCTGTATAACTGATACAGCTGTATACAACTCACACAGCTGTATAACTGTATAACTACAGCCAGCTGGCTGGGATTAATCAGCTCAAATCTGAACTCTGCCCACATTGTCTACCAATGATAATAGAGAAACGCTTTGATGTGGACTTTTTTCTTTACTTTCTATTTTTTTTCCTTCTTTCTCTCTTTTCTTGCTTTTGTTTTTTCTTAATCTTGTTTTTTGTTTTTGTCTTTTTAAGACAGGGTCCTCACTATGCAGTTCAGTTTGGCCGTGGGTTTGTAGCCCAGGCTGATCTTGAACTTGCAATGATCCTCAGCCTCCTGAGTGCTAGGATTATAGGAATGCGTCACCATGCCAGACTGTTGATTGTGTTTTTATATAAGTGTGAACGACTTGTATTTTATTGTTGTTGTTCTATTCTACCCTTGTTTTATTTCATCCTTCTCTCTTTCCTTTCTGCCTTCATCAGTTTCCCAAAGTTTGTGTGATCTTCCTTCATCTTCCAGTCTTATTTCTAATCTCTTCTTCTTTTTCTATGTCTCTATTTTCCCCCAATCCCTTTTGCTATGGTTTATGTTATGCTATGGTTTTGTTATGGTTTATCTCCCCCAACCCCGCAAGCCTCATGCAGTCATGGACACAGTCAAATCTAGCATTGGTGATTGGTCTGTTGCACTTGGATTGGTGGTATGAGTGTTATACCCTCCCAGGGGTGGAGTCAGCATACAGTGTAACAGGGGAAAGATGGTATGTCTTTCTCCTTCATCCTTTTTGCTCCTGATGTTTGAGGTTTCCATGAATGATTGGCCCTTAGCCATGCCACCCTGCCTTGGAGCCAGCTGACTATGGACTGAAACCTCCAAAACCAGAAGACAAATAAACCTTTCCTTCCCTAATTTTGGCATCAGGTATTTTGTCTCAGCAATGAGAGAAAAGTAACCAAGACATCTTGTAAATTTTCACCCCTGAGGGTAAAATCACCATATTGAGGGCTTATTTACTGCATACAATTTTAGAGTTCATTTTAGATTTTTTTATATAGCCACAAATCTAGTTCATATGGCTAAAGGTAGCAAATTAATAGTTATCTCAGTTTGTCATTTTCTAGGTTGCTATTGATACTATTGTTATTGCTGACTGTACCACTTTAGCCAAAGTAACAGTTTTTCTTCCCAGTAAACCAAAACAAATTGCCAAAGGGTCATAAAAAAATACTATAGGCCAGTGCCAAAGAACCAGGGGCGGGGTCAGATAGGCAACAATAAATTCTCATTCCCAATAAACGGAAGAGATAGGAGCTTGCAAAAGATTCAAAACCCAAAGGTAAGCTACACCTGGAACACAACCCTAATCATTTCCTATGGGTTCTAAATACTAGCAATAAAGCTACTTGCCACAGGTAATTTATAAGCATGAATCCAGGAATTCCATTAAAATGTTTTTAAAAAATAAAAATAAATAATAAACAAATTTTTAAAAATTAAAAAATAGAAAATGAAAAGACAGTTAAACAAGATGCAACCCCAGGTTTCCAGATGACCAAAGGCAAATCTAGTGAGCAATGAGGTGGAATAATCTTAAAGTCACCCACCTGGACTCTCTGAAGGGGTCACAGCAGAAACAACAAAGCAGATGAACAATGGTCTAGCAAAAATATTATCAGAAATAATTTCTCAGATAACTACAGAGATGATGTCAATAATGAAAGTCATTCTTAGTAAATCTAGAGCAGATGTAAATTTAAAAAATAAAGAAGTTTAGGAAAATGATGGAAATCATGAATGCCCAATATTGGAAAGAAACGGAATCCATGAAACAGATTCAGACAGGTAGCCAAGAGATTAAAATTTCTATTGAAAATATATGAAGCAAAATGAGCCAATGTGAGGACAGAATCTCAGATACATAAGACAGGATTGTGGGCAGCAATCATGTAACCAAAGACTTCTTAAAACTAGCAGGGGACCACAAGAAATGAATCCAGCAGCTGCTAGATGATGCAAAGAATAATAATATAATATTGATCAGAGTCAATGAAAAAATCAGGAGATAGTGAAACTGGGATTAACACCTGTTCACAGAAGTCATGCCAAAAAAATAAGTACTTCCCAAAGAAGGAAAAGGAATTTGACATACAGAAAAGAGAGGCAATTAACTATCCAAAAAAAAAAAACTACAAGACATAACAATCAAGATTCCAGAAATTCAACACAAAAACAGAATATTGAAATCTCTTATAGAAAAGAAACATATCACCTGAGGTAGGAAGTTCACTGCATGTTCCAGGCCAGCCTGGGCTACAAAGTAAGTTCAAGGCCAGCCTGAGCTGCATAGCAAGACCATGCTTCAAAGAGAGAGGGAGAGAAGAAGAGGAGGAGAGAGGGAGAGAAATGACCTATAAAGGAAAGCTCATCAGAATCACAGACAACTTCTCAACATACAGACTAAAAGGCAAGAAGAAGTTGGAATAAGGTATTTCAAGCCCTGAAAGAAAACAACCTCCAACCCAATAGAACTAGTATGAGAAATGCAAAAAGAAATCTAGAATAGCTTTATATGTAGTTAGATTCACAAATCACTCAGTCAAATTATACATAAAATCCCATAGAAAGACTCATGGAATCAAAGATTGCAGTATTTCTCAGGGAGTCCAACTCAGCACTAGAATAGATCTTTATTTGCTGCCACAAACCAAATGAGTAAGTTGGATCATGTAAAAAATCACATATTTCCAACACCAAAGTCACACTCTGAAAGGCAAGGGGCTCACAAGAGAGGGATGGCAACCGAGAAGACTGAAGAACAGCAGGTTCATGTCGCACGTCTCAGACCTGCTCCAGAAATAGCATAGGTAATCACTCAAACCATGAAAGATGTTCTCCCTCCATCCATTCCTCTCTATCCCTTTTGCCCATCACTCCCATAATAAAATGTGCATATGGGAATAAGCAACTGAAATTGGACACTTTGGAAAAGATCAGTTGTAGTTACACCCCAAGGTCGCCTGTTTCTTTTCCACACTGGGAGTATAATAAATACTCACCTCCCATGACGGACAGACACAACAAAAGGAATGTAGACATCTTTGCTCTAAAATAGAGCATACTGTAGAAAAGATCTACACTGCACTAGTTTGTGAATATGAGCACATTCTGTACATTTTCTAGGCCTCTGCTTTCTATCTATAAAAGTAAGTTATTCTAGATTGCAAACTCTCAGGCAATTTTCAGCTCTGGATTATGTCTCAATTTCGAGCTACATCATGATTTTAAATCTTTTTTTCCTACTACTATAAACAAGCTCTTGTGAAGTATTACAGCTTGGGCTCTGAAGTCTGGTCAACCTGAGTTCTAAGTCCAGTGCTGTCATTTTCTCACTGTCCAAGCTGCTAACCTTTGTCTGGTCTTTTCCTGTCTGAAATGAAGATATTAAAATCCTTTATGCAATAGGACTGTTACCGTGTCTTGGACACTGTAAACTCTAAGTGAATGCCGTTGTTGACAATGTTGTTACCGGCATAAAATCTCCTTAATTGTCTGGTTTGGCTCAAATCAGGCCTTACCCAATAAACAAGAGAACAGGAAGCAAATGATTCCCAGGATATCAAATACCATTGCTTCATGATCTCTTGATACTGATACATGAAATTTTCTACATCAAAACCTATCCAAGGTATGATTTTTATTCTGGGCTTCACAGTCTAGGACAGACTACCAAGGATAGACTATGCTGACATAGAAAACCTGTTTAAAACTGAAATTATTTGCTTATACAAGAAAAAGTCAAGAAAGGTTATCTGAGATCCTGCTACAAAAATCAAACTCTTAATCAATTTTTTAAAAATAAAGTTTAAAAGGGAGATTTAAAGGTAAAGGAAGAGGAAATAAAGAACAGAAAGCCCAGAATTAAAATTCTGCTTAGGAGGAGCTTAAGGACCAGAATTTATAGACCAGATCAGAGAATGAATTAAAAATAAATTATTTAAAGAGTTAGAATAAGAAAAACATAATTAGTATGTTTCTTTTGGTTAACTTATGTCCTTCAAAGTGCAATTATCCCAAAACACATAACCACTTGAAATTTAGAAAATGTAACAGTGAAACTGGAATGAGTGATGCTGTGTTGAAGCTTGTTCTATTAATGGATATTAATTCAAGAAAAATCTTGTTCTTATATAAATAAATTATGTTTTCATTTTGTGCAAAAAGATGAATGTATCTGGCTGCTATACTGCTTTAGCCAATGAGATTTCCATTCACTTCAACTTCAGGAACACACTAAAATTCTACTGTCCCATCTTACGTATTTCCTCTAAGTGGCATGTATTTTCATATATTTTATCCACATAATACGTTTTCCTAAATCTTGACCCTTGATTCATTGGTTAACTTTCACTTCACCACAGCCACTAGAAAACAAAATGTAAACTCTAAAGAAAATACAGGTAAAAATCATATAAATGTCCCCAAGCACTTATTTTGATTTGTCTTTAGCTTTCTGAAGGTTAGAGAGGGTTCAGTTAAAAAGCCAACTGTCAGGGATCTTGGTTGCCCAGAATCATTTCAAGGCTCCTAAAAGTTCTGTCAACTTAAAGCACAGGAACTAATAATAAACTGTACCAATACAAACACAACAAAAATAAACACATCAATTAATTTTTGCATAACTAAAAGAAAAAACAAAACATCAACAAAAATTTTCCATGATTAATTTCTAGTTTGACAGCAGGAAAACCTGAGCCTGTATTGTTCCTCACAATAGAGTTCTGAACCCAGAAATAGATTACCTAATTCTACTTCTGACACAGCTTCTATAAGAATAGCGTGTTTATTTAAACTGTGACCTTAGAACATGAATATTCATTTAAATTCTCTATGTATCACATCCCTTTGCAATCTTACTCAGAGGTTGCAAAGATCAGACAGAAGACGTTTATTACAAAGATGTTTAATCAGAATACAGATTCTTCTCAGCTACACACAGGACCATCTCCAAAACAGACCACATACTAGCTTATAGAACAAAGGTGCCAAACACCTTCAGTGAAAGAAAGATAAGATTGTAATAAGTGGCGCTGGAAAAACTGATTTTCCATGTGCCGATGATTAAAACTAGACCCGTATTTTTCACCACACAATAAACTAAAATTGAAGCAGATCAAAGATCTAAATAGTAAAACAGAAATACTAGATCTGCTGGAAGACACAACTGATAACCGGTGTAGGCAAAGACTTTATGAACAAAACCCCAATCACACAAGAACTATCACAAAGAATCAACCACCGAGATCTCATCTTATTAAAAAAAAAAAAGCTTTAGCACAGCAAGAGAAACCACCAACAGAGAGACAACGCATCCACAATGTGGGACAAAATGTTTTCCAGCTGTTACTCAGACAAAGAACTAATAATTAGAATATATGAAGAACTCAAAAAAATCAGACCCCTCTTGAACCAGAAATAAGCATCTAAAATGAATAGACATTTCTCAGATGAAGAAGTAGAAACAGCAAATAGATATATGAAAAAACGTTTCACATCACTGGTCATTCAAGAGGTGCAAATTAAATCAACACAGATTCCATCTCACTACAGAAAAAAATGGCTTTACACAATAAATCAATCAACAACAAATGCTGGTGGGGGAAGGGGAGAAAAGTAACCCTTCTCTGTTATTGGTTTAACTGTAAACTGGTGCAACTACTGTAGAAATCAGTGTGGAGATTCCTCAAAACCTAGAACTAGAGGTGCCATTGGACCTAGCTATTCCTCTTCTTGGTATGTTCCTGAAATAACTAAAAGCATCATACCACAGAGATATATGCACACCCATGTTTACAGCAGCACAATTTGTAATAGCTAATCTTGGAAACAGTCCAAAGACTCATCAACTGATGAATGCATAATGAAGATGTGTTGTTTTATAGAATGGAGTACTACCCATCCACAAAGAAGGAAAAGCCTGAGACATATTTAGGTAATAGAGACCATATTCCTTGAGACCCTACACTTAAATGAAAGAAATTGGCCACATGTGTAAATACCTCATTGTTTCTCTGCTATGAGAAACCAAAAGTGTAAATAAGAACCTAAATGTGCAATAGATATTGTGAAATAGTAAGAAGTTGTTCAAATTTGAAGAGGAACTAGTGCAGTGGAGAGTAAAGTAAGAGAAAAGAAAGAAATGATGAGAAAATTAGGGAAAAATGGGAACAAAGCTTTTTTAAGTAAGGAAGGGAAAAGAGTTTGAAGACAGGTTAGGGGAATGGGGAAAAATCAAGTAGAAAGATGTTCAAATACAGCAAAGGAAAAAGAGGAACACTAAGCTGTTAAGTTATGGACTCCTTTCTCTGTAGAGAGCACTGGCCTCAAACTTTAGCATGCATCAGAACTGCCCTGAGACTGACTGGCCCTCCACTCCCGGTCTATGGGAAGAGGACTGACCATATTTTCATGTGGAGGGCCTATTGAACATAGAAGTCGTCCCACCACCAAGTAAAATTTGCCTTTCTAACAAATTTTATGGTGATGCTAATGCTGGAGCAGCTGACCAGAAGATTCACTGACAGCACTGCTACGTAATGTTGAATGGTGTACAGTGTCCATTATTCAAAAGCTTTCACACCCAGAAGGGTCGGGGTGGAGTACATAACCAACAACCAAACAAATACTTGTCCATTACACAAAATACTTTTTCCTCTAACTTTATTTTGGTTAATTTTTTAATCTCCTACAATTCTTTCATTATAAATCAAAAGATGGATTCTTTTATTATCTACCTTTCCTATAAACTCTTGAATCCTTTCATTATTCATTTTTCCTGCAAACTAAGCAGCAAGTTGATTTTTGCTTTTTGTTCTTGTTCTTCCCTCAGTAGCAGAGAAGAACCCAGGTCCTTCACACTGAACAGCAGCCACATTACTAGTCTTACTTTTTTATTTTTGAGCAGGGTCTTGCTAAATTGCCCAGGTTGGGCTCATATTTGTGATCCTCCTGGCTCAACCTCTCACAGTGCTGGAATTACAGGTGTATGCTATGCAAGTTTCTTAATAAAACTGATTAGCTTTTTGTAGATAGCCTTTTTTTTGTCAACTCAAACAGCTCTCAAAAATCCATAAACAGCACCTACCTTACTTTTTCTGAATTTGGTAATGCTGATGCTGCAATATGAGGAAATTTAGTAAACACAGGTAGTCTTCACATTATTTTACAAACTTTTGCATTTTACTATAAAGAAACTTAACTACTCCCCTTCAATCATACATATGTATTTTCTGAAACAAATGTAAGACATTTATATTTTAAAAGTTTAAAATAGAGAAACATATAAAGCAGTCAATCAAAAGCAAAAATGGCTATATTGAATTTTTTGGTGCTTTCTTCCAAACTTTTTTAATGTATATAAAGATTAACCTAGGTAACATGTAACATTCATTTTTCTCCTACCTAACAAATTGAAGAATATCAAATATTCTTCTAAAGTCACTTAACAACTTCATAATATTTTCATACAGATGAGGCATAATTTAACAGTGGTGGTGCACATCTGTAATTGCAGCACTAGGAAAGCTGAGGCAGGACAATCGCTGTGAGTACAAAGCTACTCTACACTGTAAACTGAGACCTTGACTCTCCTCCCCAAAAAAGGAACGAGAAGGAGTAATATTAACAGTACCTATTATCTACAATATCATGAAACTGACAGGGTGAATCAAGTCTTAGTCTCAGTCCACATAGGAAAATTATTTTACTCATGCATTGCTTCTTCCTTTTAATTTTATTAGTATGTGTTTACAGTACACAATGGTTACATTCATGGTGAGGACTTGTACATGTACATAACAGCTCTCATTTCTTCTTCTTTATTTCCTTCCTCGTTCCTCTTTGTCCTTCCATCTCTAGATCCTCTTCCCTTATGCAAGAGATCTGTCTCCCTGTTTCCTGTTATCTTTTATTTTGTTCTATAATTTATATTTGAGGTTTCTCATATAAAAGAAATCATGCAATATTTAAACCTGTGTATCTGATTTATTTTACTTAATATTATGGTCTCAAAGAACATCCATTTCCCTACAAATGACTCAAATTTTAACCTTCTTTAGAGTAGAATAGAGAACTCCCCATTGTACATAAATATCATTTTCCTTATCCAGCCATCTCCCGATAGACATACAGGCTGCTTTCATGCATTGCTTCTGAAGAGGGTCTTAACACCTTTTCAAAACAATGCAGCTACCAAACCCACTGTGGTGAAGGTAAAAGTTCATTCCTCCATTGATATCAACAAATATGTATCCAGAGTAGCATCATCCAAGATAATTTTTCTCTTTCCTTCAATTTGAGTCAAAGATGGAAGTAAGTTCCTGATTGGAAGGGTGGGTGACTGGATGGATGCATGGACAGAATTTTATGAAGACAAATAATAGATACAAATATTCACCAATAGAATTAATACATTTTACAGTATTATATACTATTTATATATCAAATTACAATTTCTCTTTGACTTATTGTCTCTCTCATTAAAATATAAACACCTTGACGACAAGTGGTACATCTTACCCCATTTTGTCCCTACTCTTCTTTGCATACCCATCTCTAGCACAGTGCTAACTAAATGCTTATTGAGTAAAAAATCATAAAGTGATAGTAAATACCACATTTAATGATAAAGGTCATGCATTTATTAAACACTTATTATGATGATTAAATTTTAAACTTGATTAGGTTATAGCAATTAAGTGTTTGGTCAAACAAAGGTGTAGATATTATAAAGGTATTTGGTACATGAAAGCAACATCACAATCACAAGACTTTAAGTAAAAGATATTTATCTACACCAGGGTTAGGCCTCATTCACTCAGCTGAAGAAATTAAAAGCAAAAATTGAATTCCCCAAGGAAAAAGGAAATCTTCCTAAGATTGTAACCAAAAAAAAAAAAAAAATTGTACTTGAGTTTCCAGTCGTTTACCCTGCCCTGTAGGTCTTGATCAGGTCCCAAACTCATATACACCAGTTCCTTACAATAAACTCAACATACAGAAACGTGTGTGTGTGTGTGTGTGTGTGTGTGTGTGTGATGTATGTATCTATATTGTTCATATTTCTCTGGAGAACCTTGACTGATATAGCTAATTTACATCTATGTTTGGAAAAATCATTGTCGCTAATCTTCACAACAATTTCACAAGATGGGTATTATTATCCATCTTTTCATAGACACATACCTGAGGCATACAGAAGTGATTAAATTGTCTAACATCGCAAAAGTAAATTCACGGGTAGCAGGGCTGAATCAAAACTTGCTTAACTCCAAAATCCATACCCTTTCTCTTTTGCTTTGTCTCCTTTTAGTGTAATGAGATGTGCACTCAAGCATCTTACTTCTGTAACCTTGAGGACTCACAATGCAGGGTAGTCCAAACACTTAAACATCTTACTGAGTGTATTAGGAGGGTGTAGAAAAGGGTCATCCAAAACTCAAAAA
The DNA here is from genome assembly GCA_004027295.1 of Dolichotis patagonum. Classification (NCBI taxonomy): domain Eukaryota; kingdom Metazoa; phylum Chordata; class Mammalia; order Rodentia; family Caviidae; genus Dolichotis; species Dolichotis patagonum. The sequence goes on from PVJX010018083.1 coordinate 12,645, forward strand.
GCATCAAAAAGCAGAAGCAGCATACAGAGATATGTAAGTCTTTCGTGCCTGATGATTAAATCTAAAGGTTAAATATATAGATAATGAAATAAATAAGCAAGAATGTTTATGATGAAAAGAATTTCAAAATTCACTTTTAGAGCATGCTAATTCCACATTCAAAAAGATTATAAAACATGCAAAAAACGTATTGATAATAGTATTATACAGCAGTCAATGGCAATCACTGGTCTTATATTAAATACAAAAATGGGAAAGTAAAATAGATGTCATAGTTAAAGACAGCTCATCTCTATGCTACAATAGTATCTTTCAAGCTCTCTAGTCAACTATTTCTGTGTAGCATAAAGCAAGTGAAAGACAATGCTATATTTGTAGTATCTGTGCACATAGGTCTTTCCTTTTTTTTCTCTAGCTATGTTTATTCCTCTGGATTTTACATAACACTAAGAGGGGATGTCCTAAAATGATTTTCAAATGTGAAACCAGAAGATTGGGTTCCTCTAGCAAAAAATGCATCTTTACTCTTTGGGGATACCAAAGTGACACTCATTCCTGCCTAGTATATTTCTGCTATCTAGTCATAGACATGGCTTCCAAATTCCAAGGCTGTGGAATCATTGTAATAGGTTCTGAAATTCCCTAAGTACTATGCATTGTTATTAAACTTGATAAATTAAAGCACATGCATAGAAATGATTAATTTTTCAAAGTGAAAAATATGGATATAAATGAGCAGATCCAAACTTATCTTAGTTATAATTGTTTGAAAGATTAACAATTTAGTCTACATATTTACCTACCAATTTCTCAAAGATATTACAGAAATGATTAATAAGGAAACATTTTTAAAGGAAACACGGCACTGAAAATTAAGAAACTACACACATATGGTTTTAAATATGTTTTTGAAAGTAATGACCAATGAGATCAATTTACATGTTATGGTTTGAGTCTGGATGTCCCCCTAAAGCCTCATGCAGTCAGGGAAGTAGGTTTCTGAAATTTGTGAATAACTCATGGTCCAATGTTGGGATTATGGGCATGACTGCTATACCCAAGTGGGTGTGACTTACATATAATACAAGTGGCAGAGTCTTCTCTCTGTGCTCCTTCTTTTCGCTCTTGTTGCTTTTGCTGCCTTTCACCACTATGAATTGTTGCCCCCTGCCCGCCACCCTGCCTTGGAGCCAGATAATGATGGATTGAAACCTCCACAAACTGTGAGCTAAATAAACCTGTCCTTCCTTCAATTTGGGTGTCAAGTATTTTGTCTCAGCAACAAGAGAAAAGTAATCAAGACACACATCAAAAAAAATTAAAGAAAAGTTGCCTTTCAAACTAAGCAAGTACAAAAGGGATTTCTCTCACTTTATAAAGGAGAAAATTTTTCTGAAAAGATTATTAATTGGTCTGATCATAATCCAAATAAAAAAGATTGGGACATAAAATATCAAACCCTGAGCCAATAAAAGACAATTTAATTATACACAAACATCAATAAATATGCACTGAGAAACTTTAACACATGTTGCATGTCCACACACTGGAAATAAAATGACCTATGAACCACAACTCAAAGGAAGTGAGGAAGGAAGACACATGGAAATCTGAGGCAAAGCATTCCAGTAGAAGGAGCCCCAAGTATGAAGACTGAAATAAACACTTGCTATGAAGGAGGGACAAAAGTCCAACATAGTTAAAGAAAAGAAGATAAGAAAGAGAGTTTTAGAGACTGATGGATTTAGAGTGTGGGGTGGGCACTACTGACTTCTGCTTAGTGGAATAGATGCTGACTGGCTTCTATGTTAGATAAAGGGCCAAAGATAGACTTAAAGAAACCAGCCAGCATTCTATGTAATAAAAACAACAGAGATAATGGCTTGGACCAGGTCCAGTAATAGATGATAAAGCCTTGGACAAGGTCTACAACTAGGGAGGTGACAAAGGTTCTAATTCTGGATCATTTTAGAATGTAGAACCTATAAGATTTTCTAATGAATTTGATTTTATCTGGTTTTATTTTGCCTGATAAACTTGATGACTCAAATTTTTGGCTTGAAGAATTTTAATGCTAGAGTTTCTCCTTAATAATAAGTAATATAGTACTTAGGAAAGTTCAGGTTTGGGTGGGCACACACATGGACTTCAATTTTGGGCACATGAAATCTGAGATATTAAGTATACAGTGAATATATATGCATGTCTAGGAGAGGTATAAGCTGAAAATTTAAAGCATGGATTTCTACAGATGGCATTTAAAACAATGCCAATGATATTACCTAGGGAATGAGAGCCATCAGAAGAAAAGGGAGCTGGAAAATGAGCCCTGGTACATCCCAACATATAGAAACAGGGGAAATAAATAAAACTTGTAGAGAAACAGTGTCCAGTGAGATCAAAAACCAAAATAAACTGACATTATAGAAGTCAAATGAAAACAAATGATCATTTGTCAGCTTCTGCAGAGAACTGAAGCAAGATAAAGACAAAGAATGAATACGTATAGCAACATGAAAGTCACTGTTGACAGAAATAAAACTATCCACCCATTGACCTGAGGAAAAATTGCTTAGGGAAATGCTCTAACAAAATGCTATGTTAACCCAAACACAAAAACTCAAGAAATGAATGTTCTGGTATACATGAAATGGAAATGAGCAGTGAACTCAGTAACATCTGAAGTCAAATATATGTAATTATTGCATTGTGGCTGCAAATTTTCATATAGTTAAGATAATATTTTTAAAAGAGATAAAACATGTGGGAAAATACACCTATGTGAATAATGATGTGAAAATAAAGTTTCAGATTATTACTATAAAATACGTGAAGTACAAAAAAAGGAGGAAAAAGGAATAAATGTTAGTTTTTAAAAGACAATCTGATTTAGTTAAAAAAAAACCTGTTAATATCAAAGAGCACGCTCTACAGCAATAGCACAGAAAAAGGTGGGCAATAATGTATCTGGTGAACATAACTGGCTATGACAATATCCATTTCTGAGTAAATTTAAGCCAAAAAAAATCTAATGGAGCAAAGATGGATATTTTACATTGATAACAGCTATAACCCAAGAAAACATCCTAACTGCACACTTCTACACAGCAAAACAGATATCAATTATATGAAGTAAAAACTAAAAAATGTAAGAAAAGTCTTATGTACCCAATAAACCCATGGGAGACTTTTATCTAAGAATTTGCTAGTTCATTAGACAGAGAAAAGATGCAAGTAAAGATCAGAATAAACTAATTAATAAACAAGTTTATATAGTTAGGACTCTTTAGAAAATTCATCTACATTTAAATATTAATTTTGAGTATCTCTAGAACATTTACAAAAATTAATCACATAACAGGCCACACAGAAAACCTCAATAAATTTGTAAATTAAGAATGGTTCAGATATTCCTAAAGCAGCACAATGGCAAGACAAATAAAAATAACAAATTTAATAAATTCTAGATTCTGATAACTATTAAAGGCTGACCAATGAGAAAATTAAATCTAAAATTACAAACTATTTGACATTAAAAACACTGTACACTCAAACAAAAAAAATGTGGTCAAAGCTGTATTTAAGGGGAAACCTCCTCAGCCTGAATGTTTCCCTTCATTCTTTGCATTTTACAATTTAATTCATTACATTTTTCTATGTTGGCAAAAAATATTCTATACCTTCTACTTGGCATTCATAATCCCTATCTCTGTACTTGCCGAGCACCTTTTTAAAAATCACTTCATTTCACATTTGCATCATTATGCTTTGCTTTACAGACACTTGAGCTTGTGTAGCTCTCAACCAGTCAATTGTCAGCTACCAGAAAATATAATCCACGCTTTAGCATCTTTGTACCAACTCAGAGCACAGCACTGTAAAAGTCATTGTTCTTTAGTGGTAAAAGCATAGTTTGGAAAATCAAATAGTTCTAGATTTGAATACTAGCTCTGCCTATTTCTAACTGTGTGCTCTGGGGCAAACTGCTTAACCATCTACTCTTCATTTCTCATTTCCAAGTAGGCTCATGTTATCTATTAGGTAAGTTTACATAATGAAACACCAAGCACAGTATCTGGAACACAACTGATGCTAAATAAAGGAAGGCTATTATGAATAAAGAAAAGGCCTAAGAGAGAGCTTCAAGTAAAAAAAACCATGTCTACCAGATCTATCAAAACCTGGTTCTGGCCAGTTACTTAGCAATGTAATCTTGAGCAAGTTAATTAATGTCTCTGAGTCTCCTTCTCCACATCTGTAATTCTGAGAAGTTGTAAAATTAGAAATTAGAAACAAAAGCACATAGTAGGGACCCCAGTACAAAGTCAGTACTTGAACACCGTAACTACTGCCATTACACATGCACTACCTCAATCACAGGTCTTTATGAATGTCTGTTGAAGTTGATTACAGATTTATTGTCAGAAATTCACTTGGGCTGATCTGATCACAACAAGAGCCAGAACTGAAAGTAGTTATCAACTTGGTAAGGCAAATCCTCAAGAAGGCCCAATATGGGACTGTGGTTCAGCAGGGATTAGGATAATTGAAGCCTCACAATTAAAAAGCATATATGAGGTAAACTTACATGAGTTGGTCTTGCTGGATAACCTGTTAGGAATCCTTTCATGAAATTAGATCACTAAAACTTGACAGAGGAGCAATCTCTGAGAGAGCTCTAAACAGGTCTCAAATCTCATTAATACAAATTAAATTCCTTAGGAGATATTGTGAGTCTCCCCAGCTGACAAGCAATGTTGACATTTTTTGGCTTTTCCACTGACTCTTCTGAACTTAAAAAATACCTCCAAATATTAGCTATAAATAAACTATTATTCTGGTTTTTACTTCACAATTATCCTTGAAAGTAAGCCTACTCTATTTTTCAGCATGACCCTTCATTCAATGTGTCATCCTGCATTTTATGCTTAAGACTATGTTAAGGTTCTGCACACTGAAAGATGAACAAGTATGAAGTGAATCACAGTTCTGGCATAGTGTTCTTTACTGGAGATCTTTTCTTCCTCCTTTCAATAAAAATGGGCAATCTTTTTTCCTTAAAAGTCAAAGCTAAAAATATTTATTTTATTTTTCAAAACTAGGAATTATATTACAGGTGCATTTCATATAATAAAATACTACTGTTACTCCATTTGTTGGTGCTAATGGATTTCAATAAATCACACAGTTGTAAAATCTGAAGGGGAAGAAACGTTCTTCCTGAGTAAGTGGTGAGGCAGAAGCAGGACATGGGGAATATTGCTATTAAACTGTGCAAACATGAACGTTCACCAGAGGTGCAGAATGCAGCTTTTAGCAGCACCATTTCCCTACAAGCAGCTGTCAATTTACCTAATTATCACAGTACCATTTAGACAGATGAATTTACATGAATTACAGAATCTTAGAATCAAAGGTATCCTTGAGACCACCTAATCAAATGCACATATTACAAATCAAGAAAATGAAATCTGGAGAAGATCATGTATTCAGATCCTTAAAGCTTGTTAGCTGCCAGAGTCAGTGCTAGCTCTGAGTTTTCTTAAGTCTCTCTACCCCATTTCATATTCATAGTAAAATTAAGGATAACAATCAGCTAAGAGGAACTACTCCTGCTACAGAGGGCAAGAAGGCACCATGACAGAAGATTCAGAAAAGCAAAGAAAAACTACTAGTCCACAGCTTCAGGAACATTGCCATCACCTAGTAATGAATCCTTACAAAAGGCAGTAATGATAGAAATGTCAGTCATTCACCATGACTAGACTAGTGATCATTATAACTATACAAAGTATTAACAGTCAATAGAAAGGTGCACACTAAATTTATACTTCGTGGCAGGACCAGATTTAAAACATATACACACACAAAATAAAGCACTGTTTACTTGGTTATCAAACCGTCTGTATCAAGTTTTTAGATGACCTTTTTGCTAGGATACACAGTATCACAATAAACTGATTCCTATTAATGTCAATTTGAGTTATGATTCTGTCAAAATTTCCATCAAACCTCTAGGAAAAGCTTCCAGAACATAGCCTCCTAGACGATAAATACATTTTCTTTCTAGCCATAATATTTTCAAGACTGATTTTTATCATTTTACAAGACTCTAGTAGTGGAAAACAAAGTATGAAGTATCACTGCTCACAATGGCTTTTGCATTTACTTTTCAAAAAGGGTAAGAAAGTTCTAGTTACCATCCTGAACATGTCATCAATCTTTAAGACAAGATAATTTTATCCTAAATTTTGACTTTCCAAGCGTAAACAAAAATAAACTTTCTCTTAAAAGAATAAACCAATATAAATTTGGGAGGGCTTGTTTGTCCAGGAATCTGTATTTAACTTTGAGCATTTTAATTATAATAATTTAGAGAAAAAAAGAAACATGTAAATGAAAATAAGGTTTTTAAAAAATAAACTTTTCAAAAAGATGTTAGCTGAACTAATTTGAAAATAGACTATAATTCTCTAAAATACCACTTTTTCATTTCTCAAATGCTGATAGATTAAAAAAATGTATACCAAAAGGTAAACTGCAAGTGAATAACTCCAAATAAAACTATAAGGAACTGACAAGCAATATTAAAAATGTATTTTCCAAAAAAATCAATTTAACAAATATTAAGTACAATTATAATGTGTGAAGCCTTCTCCTAAATGCTTCTTGAGAGTAGCCCCTTAAATTGGTTTTAGGCTAATTCTGAATTAAGTTTAAAAAAGAAACCTTATAATATCCAACTTGATATCAAAGGGAAAAGAGTGACCAGAGAAGCTTAAAAAAGAAGGAGGCTATCAAAGGGTCTTTAGAGAAGATTTTGAAAAATAAGAAAGGACAATAAATAGCAGAACAGAGCAGTTTCTTAGCCTCAAGGCACCAAATGTAAAATTTTAGAGGGAAAACTGCTAACAATATTAGACCACTTTAGCTGCATTTTTCAATTCATAAAACATTTTCATCTTTTTCTTCCTCAGCAGATATTGGGAGCTTGGATGACACTCTTAATTCCCTATTTTAAAAAAACATACCCAAAAGATTAAGGGTCATGAACGAAGTTCACCTTTATAAATTTCTCAGAATTGCTAAGACACAGAATGGGCAAGTATGATTTTGTTTATGTTATCAGAAGGCTAAGGGATGACCCAAATTAAAACAGTAACTGAAAAATGGCACCTTAAGGAATAAGCCAGATCTTCTAATGGAGAATCAAGAGCTTTTCCCACCAGCCCACCAATACAAGGAAAATATTCAGTCAATCTACAGGACACACAGTAAAGTCCCTAGTTCCATGTCACATCTAACCTTTGTTCTTAATAAATAACGTGATTATAACATAAGCCATGAGCATATCCTTTTCTTCCCTCCCCAAGGCAGTTTTATACAAGGCACAAAACAAACAAAACAAAACAAAAACAAAGGCAAACATAATTCATCAAAATATTATCTAAAACTATAAGCTAACAAATTCCTGAAAAGAAAAACTATGAAAAGAATCTAGTGTTAAAATCATTAGATTTATACTTCAAAATTGATCATGATTCCCAATTATGGGAAAAATGCTAATGGCTGGTTCGTTATGTATATTTTTATGCAAAAAACCCTAAATAATATGCTAAGAAAATGGGCAAAACAATACGCATTGTGATTGTTGATGTTGTTACTAGCTAATATTCCACACCTGCTGAATGGAAGCATGAAAAATAAACGAGGGACCTCAGGTTTACAGAGTTCCTATCTCAGCTTTGCCACTAACTGGCTGTGGTTGTAGTTAAGCCACCTCACTTATCAAGGTGTCAATTTAAGCAGCTCAACAAAGTAATATTCATGAGTCCTTCTTTTCTATAATGATTTGAGTCTATTAGTGCCCAAAGTCTTGGTGTAAAAAAGATAACTCAAAAGACTATATGAGTCACTTCCCCTAACAACAGAATATCATAAAGCTTGCATATTGCAAAATGTACACAGAATACCTAAGTCAAATCTCCTGAAACCAATATAGAAACCAACACTTACAGGGCTGGGGATATAGCTTAGCAGCATAAGTGCCTTCCTAGCAAGTGCAAAGTCCTAAGTTTGATTCCCGGTACCAAAAAAAAAGTTTACACAGCATGATTTTTGTGTTTCGCAGCACAATTTTACATTTTTCCTCCATACCTTGGTATCATTTATCAATGATAAATAAGTGGTTACAGAAGAAACAGAAATCAGTGATGTAAACCTAATCTAAATCTAAATTGTGAGAGTACAATGCTGGTGATATTAAAACAGCAACAGAGTGTCAATATAGTGTTTGTCAATATACTGTTTCCAGAAGTGTCTATTACAATGATTATCCAAGGGCCATCATAATTTTACTCTGGCAAAATGTATGAAATTTACAAAAGCAAGTTACATAATTCGGCTGAAATGACCCTTAAGGGTAGGATTTTGTGTGTATGAAGGATAAAAACAATCTCAAAAATTCATGAGTCAAGCTTTTACTTTGGAACCACTGACCAATCTACTGGGACAGGGCAAAGAGAGATAGTACTGAATAATTTGATTTTGGGAGCGCTGATATAAAAACAGTATCATTCACTTTCACCTTTGTATTTTGACATCTGGAGACTAGTTTGGGGAATCAGGGAAATGACAGATGAGACTGAACAGGAAATGCTATTTAGTTCATGTCCCAGGGCTATTATTTAACAAAAATGCTGAGTGAGCTATTTCAAAAGCTCAGCTAGAAGAGCTTTATGCTTTACTATATGCTATTTATGATGCTTTCAGAAACATCTCAGGAAGTATAAATTTTGGCAACTTATATACACTTTTTTAAGCCTGTCCCTATTTGGGTTCTCTATCTTCTATATAGAAAAAAAAAGTTCCCATGGCAAAAATAAGTAAAGATATTATCATTTCTAAGAGGACATATGCATTTTGACAAGAGAAAAGCAAATTCAATATATTTTGTGGTTTTCTTTCAGTAAATAAAGATATCTTCCTCTTGAGAATGTATCTGAAAACTATTGATAAAAAATAACATGGGTATCCTTGATAAAACACCATTCAGAATTTTTAAAAATACAGTTATATGACCACAAAAATCATTTGTACTTTCCATTATCAGTGAATTCTAGGAATCTAATATTTAATTGCAATGCTCCACTGGCCACAGAAATAATACCAGGTAGTAAAAATTTGAATTTTATCTTCCCTGATCTCTTAAATGTGTCATGAATCTGAAAAACAAAAACATGCAACAAGAAATATCAGTTGCAGAGCAGATCCCTGATAACCACAAGTCAAATTATGTGACCTATAACCTTAACTTACATGTTTATACTTACATTTTCACACCTTTTAAAAAAGGTTTTCTTATCAAAATTTATCAGTTGGGGATTAGGAGAGTGGGCCTGATCTGTTCACATGACTCACAGAAGGATTTCTCTTAGGTGATGTAAGAAAAATGGTGTAGATAGGCTTTAAAGGCCCAGTCTGGCCTGGAACTCTCTGTGATCCTCCTGCCTCACCTTCCCGTGTTGGAGTTACAGGCATGTGCCACCATACACAGCAAGACTTAATTTCTAAATGAGGTCACATGACAGACACAGAGGTTATGATTTGAACAAGCCTCTTGTGGGGTACACAGGTCTACCAACACAGACATCAAAGTGTGTGACAATGTTCCTTCTCATTGCTATTCACAGGTCAACCAGTTGCTAGAGATCTGGACAGCCTGAAGAAGAGACGCAGAGCCACGAACTGGGTCACACATCTTTTATGTCCCTGCCTAGCCGTAGTCCCTCTGTTTAGCTGCTCTTGAAGCTTCCAGCCACTGTACACTCACTGGAGTCCTCAGCACCCTGGCCAGCCCATTCTCACAGCAATCCCCCTCACTTCCTGGCCAAACCCAGCCCTCATGGCTGTCTACATTTACACCAAAACACATGATAGTGGCCATGTGCCACTAACAACCTTGGTTATGCAAATTATTTACACTGGCCAGAAGTATTTACACTGGGACATCCGGAGATGTGCTTATGCTAGAGCTCTGTTGATGCAGATCCCAGTGGCTTCCAGATTCCCTTCCCCTCGCGCAAAGAGAAGCGAAGTACCATCTTGTGCTTTTACTTTTCTCTACAGGTGGGATTTGGGAATTTATGTCTTAACAAGAATTCTGTGGGATTCTGACTGACTGATCAACATCCTAGAGAAATTTATTGTCTGCCCATTGTTTCTGGATTTTAATTTATATGGCACCTGAATTTTTACAAACGTTTTACAAACATTTTCATGAATATTACATTTTCCGACTAATATATAAGATCGTAATGTAAAAACTGTCTCTCTTATCATCTTTGCTGTCCCTTACCCATCAATACCTTTACAAAGAGCTAACGAGTGAAAGAAAACATAATAAACACCAATTTATAATGCCAGATACTGGATCAAGGGCCTGGGGAAGAGTTCTCTCCTTTGGAATAGGATACTCTCATCTACCTGAGATATCTGCTCCTCATAATTATGATTTAGGAGTAAAAGGCATTAGTTTTATAGTCTCCAGGGAGAAATATTCATCCCTGGAATGAAACTTCTCAGCTTCAGAGTTTGAGCAATTCAACCCAAAAAATGTTAAAAGTTGCATAAACTGTATCCCCCAAAGACTCTGCCATCTTAAAAAAGGAGAGAGTAAAGAACAGGCAAACTTTCTTTCTCAGAAGCACACAGTAAGGGTCATATAAATGGAAAGGCTCATTGTTATCCCTGTGGCAGGATGTTAACTATAATAATGTTATTTTATTTGCCTTCTCTTTCTTTACTACATTCAAAGCATAAAAGGCAAATATTTTGCCTGGGCACAGGGATGTCTTCACTACCCCTGAGCAAACTGGAACTAGATGCTCAGTTGCTAATGGTTGAGGTTCTGAGCTTACCAATGTTGAGGACCTAGCAGTGCTTTCTGGCGAGAACCTACTCCCAGGGCATTCTTTACCTCCCATAAATAAATAGGTCCAGATGTGCTCTGTTATTATCACTGAGCAAGGAAAACGAACGTTCAAATGCTCCTGTTATGCTGGAAAAGATCACCCACGCCTTCCATGTCCTGGACCTGACACAGTATTTCAAGAATGGCATAGATTTAAGTGGGAGGCTTCTCATATTATATAGCTTCTCAATTAATACAGCTGTAGGTTCTAAAAGCCAATCTGAAGGGGCACTGCTATAGACTGAATGTTTGTATCCACCCAAAATTCATATGGGAAAAAATCTCATCCTTGATGTTATAGTACCTGGAAATGGGGCCGCTGGGGATTAATTAGCTTTAGATGCAGTTAGGAAGGTGTGCCCTGCTGACAGGATTAGTGCCCTTATAAGAAGACATACGAGAAAACTTGCTCTCCTATCCCCTTCCCTGCCATGTGAGCACACAGTCAGAAAACATGGTCAGGCAAACTAGGAGAAGAGATCACACCAGGGACTAGATCAACCAGCACTTGACTGCAAGGCTCCCCTCCAGAAATGAGAAATAAATGCCTGCTGTCTAAGCTTTCCAGTGATACTTTGTTACAGCAGCCCAAGCAGAATGAATAGGTCCCAAACCTGAGCTTGTTTCCACGCCCTCTCACCAGAACTCTGAACCCAAATCCTCACTGAAGCTAAGAAAACCTATTGTATATATGCAGTCCAGTCTCAAAAAACAAGCCAGGCATAACCAGAAAGCAAAGAAATGCTAGATCTGAAGAGGACATGCACAACGATGGAAGAGGCATCTCACATACAAACACCATATTCAGTTTGTTATCAAACTGGGATGGCAAAAACTCCTAAGATGGCACAAGCTGTTTCTCCTCAGCCTGGTGAGAATGGTGAAGGTTTTCCACCGCAAATAAGGCTATCAAAAAAATTTTTATTGTGAATAGTTCTTACAGACCTGAGATTGAAGACATATTCAGACCCATGAACCACAGGGTTTATAATAAATAGCCTTTGGAGGAATATTTGTAATAAATCTAGGACTCTGCAGTGAAACACCAGGCTAAATATCAAAATAGAGGGAAAAAAAGTAAAGCTGTGCCCTTGGTGGAATTCCTGCAAACTTAAGACTCTTTAGAATGTGGTAATAGTCCTTTTTCAGTGGCTAATTAGTAAAACTACCAGGCTGGGCTGTTTAGCTCAGCAGCACAAGTGCCTGCTTGGCAAGTACAAAGTATTGAGCTCAATCCCTGGTACCCCTCAAAAAAAGCCTTTTCCTCGTATTTGAGAGTTTTCAACCTATGACAGGCTGCCAAGGTACAAAAGTCATTCCTAAAGAACATAAAAATAGCAGAGGCTTTTGATAGGCTTAGGCTGCTGTGTACAATACTCAAAAAACCAACATGAATCTTTTTTCATTCCCTTTCTGTGTATGTAGGGAAAATAGGACCTGGACTTCCCAGTGTGGTGCTACAATTACTGTAGCTGTGCTACACAGAGCCTTTGCACCAAAAGGACTTCTGGTAACCTGAAGTGCAGTATACAGGGCTGCCAGATTTCCAGGGGCCGACTGTTCACTAGGAGATCAATTTATCTGAATACACAGTTTCATCGTGCTGGCATAGAGTAACAGCATAGTCTGCAGTAATGTTCAGGTACATGTTCAGAGAAAAAATAGCTTGTGGTGAAGAGCACAGAACTAAATTTCTTGTAACATCATATTTGTCAATTTTCTCCTATAAATCATCTATGCTGATGAAGTAAGGTGTGATGCACAGATAAAACACTAAAGTAATCAGGGTCTCACTCAAAATCAACACAATATTCTTTGTTTTCCTTCATCCCTGAAGCAGCAGAGTTTGCTACCATCTTATACGAGCAAGTGTGGCAGGGGAAAACGCACACACAGACATAGACACAAAACCAGAATGGACTCGGGTTCTTCCTTCAGAAACCCACAAATCCGATTACTATGACAAGGCATTTAGATTGGAAGTATCAGAATTAGGAATATACTAAACACTGAACAACTGGTGCTACAAAGAATAAACTATTTTGTGTCTTTTATTTTTGTTTTTTGCTATGGGGGCACTGGTCAGAGGGACATATGAGATAGATATGCAGAGATAAAGGACTTCTTAGGCCACAAATTCAAAACCTCCCAGAATGTACGGTTAAGAGATTAAAAGATGGCTTACAGCAGCACAAGTGCAAGTAGGAACAAAACATACTGCCTTAAGGAATGAATGCTCTGGCCCTTGTCCTTGCCATATTCCAGTTTATTACTTAGACTGGCCCTAAGTCAGCCATGTAACAAACCACCTTGACCTTGCCCTGACCTTCCCTAGCCCCAGTTCTTACACAGACATCCTTTTTTTGTCCTTTATCCTTGCTTCCTGGTTCTAACAATAAAAAGCCAGTTTGGGGCAGTCTCTCAGGCTGAGGGGTCTTGGTTAAAGCAGTCCCTCTGGGTTCTCTTAGAGGTTAAAAATTGCACATGAACTCTGAGTAGTCTCTCATCCTTTGTGCAAGGCCATAGTCATGAACTGCAGAACTGGGGACTGAACCCAGGGCTCTGAGCATGCTAGACAAGTGTTCTGCCACTGAGCTGTACTCCCAGCCCCATTTCGTGTCACTTGGATATTTTTACAAAAAGTAAATTTGATCAAAATAGTTGATGGAAACAAGGTCCTATCAAAGCCATTAAAGTCTTTATAAAATATACATTTCGCTACTTTTCCTAATAGAGTAAGTAGAACACCTTGCAGTCACTTTAAAATTAGGACTTCGAGCAAGTAAGAAAAGGAGTAAAACACGAATCTTTTCCTGAATCAATACGGAAACTGTGAAGAAGGACAGAGTTTGTGTGTAGAACAGTGAGTATTAGAAGCCATAAAGAAGACCCAGGGCAGGTGAGACGAAGGCAGGCGTGAAAATGCTTAAGGCCTCACTCAGAGCAATCATGAATGCACAGCACGGCTACAAACACACTGATCCTGAAAAATCAGACCGTCCTGGACTCCGATGCCAGCTATAAGCCACGAGACCTGAGCAAGTTTTACTAACCTGCATGTGTGACTCTGCCTATGAGAGAGTAAGTGAAACGTGTCTCAGGAGATATTATGATAATTAAACGGGAAGGCCTACAGGCTCTTAACAAAGTTCCTGGACTTAGCAAATACATGGTCAGTTTCAGCTACTTTTATTTAACTTCTAAAATTCCCTCTAAAACCCATTACACACAAAACCCAACCTAAAAGAAAAGCTACATTTTCATCTTTCTCCTTGTAAGATCTGTTAGGGACTTCCTAGAAGAAATGGACTTCAATTTAGAGCCATATTTGCAGAGGGACTGCTGAACCACATCTTGCCATGGCCATAATGTAATCAGCTGCACTGCTGCTGTAAATATCCAGAAAAATAATATTTTTAACATTTCAATATGAAAGAAAACTTTAATGTTTCTACTTTCCAACAACAATAAAGCTCTCTAATAGTATTTGCAGCAAGTAATTCTACAACAGACCAAATACCATGAATTATAAAATGGAAAAGGGGGAACCTAAATCAGTAAATCCATTCCATATAATAATCCCATCTATTACATAATCTTAAAGCATGATTCTATGCTAAAGATTACAATTTAGATTTTCTAATTTCAGTACTTATTACAGTTGTCTTTCTGGTTACATAAGGTTACATAATAAATCCAAAGTGGCTTAAAACAATAGCAATGTTTATTTTGCTCATGAACGTGCAATCTGGACAAGGACTAAAGAAGAGTTTATTTCTGCTCCACTAGGTTGTCAGCTGGGCCAAAGACTGGGGGACTGAGAAATCATCTGGCAGCTTCCTCCTTTACATGTGTGTCCTACATCCTAAACCTGGAAAACACAAACACCTAGAAGCTAGAGCTCCTTAGGCACCCTGCTCCCACTCTGCAATGCAGTATTTTCCTGTGATCTCTCCAACACAGTGGATTCAGAGCACCTGGACGCAGGGTTCTGCTGTTAGTCAACTTTCCATTGCTGTAACAAGTACATTAGATAAATCAGCGCAAAAGGAGGAAAAGTTTGTCTCTGTTCAGCTTTAGAGGTTTCAGTCATGGCTGGTTGGTTCATTTGGGTCCATCACGAGGCAGAACATCATGCTAAGAACAAGCAGAAGAGCAAATAGTTCATGTCATGAATTGAGGAAGGGCCTGGGAGTCCCAACATCCCTTCATGGGCACACCCCAGTGACCTCACCTGCTCTCACTAGGTCCCACTTCTTATCACTTTCCAATAGTCTACAGACTGCCAAGAAAACTTTAAACATATAAGCCCTCAATACACACAAAAACCACAGTACGTGTTAGAGGAAAGAAAGTAGGCCAGGAGAAGCTGCACGGCCTCCCATGGCTTAGCCAAGAACTCATAATTTTCAGTTCTACCACGTTCTATTGATCTACCCAGATTTAAGGAGTGAGAACACAAACTCCCACCTCTCAGTGGAGGAGTGTGAAATCACACTGCAAGAAGAGCCTATAGAATAGATAGGATATCTATGAGTGTGACCATTTTGGAAAATATAATGTGCCACAGTTACCAGTTTTCACACAATGTATCAGTCAGCATTCTTGGTTACATGCCACAGAAACCAGTTCTGGCAGACTACATGAGGGAAAAAAAAGTATTTATCTGAAGAATAGTGAAAACTCCAGGACTCAATGGAAAAGCTGGAAACCTGACAAGGAAATGAGCCAGAACCAAGAGCTGCTGAAAAGAGGCTGTGAATTAAAAGACTCAGCCACAAACAAGCATAATTAATTTATCTTTCTCATCACCACAGCTGTGTCTTTGCAGTGATCTTCCTGGACTCTCAGTGCCACCTATGTTAACAAGAATAACCTACGTCTGTATCACTGAGTCATTTCCTCAAGACTCAAAGTTCTGAAGGAGGGACTCTGATGGGCTTAACCTGTAGCGTATCTTAAGCCTAGCTTCCAGAGCAAGATATGACCCTTCTAAAGAAGGGCTCCTGCCTCCCACAGAGGCTCAAACTGCAAAAGCTTTGCCCTAAATAAGAAGAGAGGTTCATAAAACCAAAAGCCAAGCAAATACCTGATATATAGAAAACTAATAGCCTTCTATAATTTTGACATAAAAGGATAATTATACAGCCTGGTAAATAACCAGGTTTTAACCTGGAGTAAAGGCCCAATCTTCAGTTTAAGATGCAAGTTCATTTCCATATAGTGATTTTTACTAAGTTAACTAAATCATAATTCTACTGGAGCAATGTCCAATTTTAGCACTATGGATATCCCACTCTGGATATTCATGGAAAATAGGCTGCATATACCTAGTGGAAAAACAATATTCAAACATCTACCTTCAAGTGTTTTAAATTTAGAATAAAATTTTCCATAAAATGATTAATTCACCAGTTTAACACGAAAACCTAGATTAGTATTTTTGCAACTAACTCTAGCCAGTGACACTTTACACAATAAAAGTAGTATTTATAACACGGTTTTGAAGGGGAGGGATGTCCACATGCTCACTAGGACTTAGAACAGCCTCTCCTTGGCCTTGGCAACAGAAAAACTCTCCATGCTCTGTGTTTGCTTGGGAGCAGGAAGGGAAGGACCTGTAACAGTGGGAAGAAGATAAAAGATAACTGCTCATACAGAAATAAACTTCCCACTATTTTTAAGTCATCTTAGACATTACCTACATCTTACAATAAAGAACGCATCCAAATACTTTCATAAAATTTTGTATGCAAACCTTGATACATAAGTAATTTTCAAAAAAAATCCTAAGTAGCCAAGGCTAATATCTATATAAATTCTGAATATGTAAAACAAGTTATATATTTGGTGCTTATGTTAATAAAATAAAATGCTGCCAAAATGTCTATGATGTGTTACATTTCAGGCACAAATTCTGGTTTTGGATCCTATCATATACATGAGTATAAAATGATGGACAAAATGTTATTTTCCTGAGCGCAGGAGACTTTATGAGGTGTCTGGTTCATTACTGTATCCCCAGATTCTAATATGAAGCATATGGGAGGAGCTCCATAATATTGTTATTGTCAGGTTTTTAGAGGGATGGAAAATGGAGGCAATAAGAAAATAGCAAGAAGAAATAGTAGGTATTATTTTAGAAATGCTATTTAGACCAATGATACACAAAGATTGTTCATTTTTATCTGAATGCCTAGATGTTATAAATATCCTCCTAAATTCATCCCTCAAAACCGAGACCAAATGGCCTACATACACTTCTTAAACCACTGAGGAATTTCTGGCTGTTAGCTTCAATGCACAGTAAAAGTACATTACCACCTTTCAACACAGCAAGAGTGTCTCACTTGGGGCAAAGACGTACTTCTCTGGAAAAGGTAGTAGTAAGGATGATTAAAAAAGATCTGTGCTGCTTAAATACAGCTTTGGTGTTCAGGGACTACTGGAAAAATAAACAATGGGTAAATGATGCTTTAATTAAAATAAAAAGTGGGTATTTTCTGCACAGTAAAAATGTTTCAATTATGCTATCTGAACATACACTATAACCACAATAAAAAGAGATTCTTTAACATGAAATTTTTTTCAAGATATTACAAAAAAGGAGGAGGAAACAGAGAAACAAGCATATACGGGCTATTTAGGATTATAATACTCTTGAAGCAAACCTGGCCATATCAATTTAAAAGCTATGCAGAGAAGAGTCAAGCGTCTAAAACCTCATCATTCTTTTTTTTTTATTTTGAAGAGAATAACACCAAATGAGACAAAACAGAGTCAATCAAAACAAAAGGCTCAACATGGTACATGACTTAAAAACAAAATGTAAGAAGATCAATAATGGCTACCATAATGTGTCTTGTTATCTTCAACAGAATTGCCCATATCGTCAGGCATTATAATATTGAACAAAACAGTACAGAACAAAACCAACAAAAACAGAACATTGGAGACATTATAGGACTTCAAAAGAAGATAATAGTCCAACCAGAATGGATATCGCAGTGTATCTTACTGTCTTCAAAGTAGTTGCCTATACTATCAGACTTGATACTATCAAAAAAAAAAAAAACCAGAATAGAATAAAATCAGTCAAAACAAAATAGTGAAAGCAATACAGGGCTTCATATCAATCTAATAGGAAATCAAAAATGGTGACTGCTATAGATTAAAATCTAGTGCTCAATTTAATGCCAGAAGAATTAAATCATCATGGTGCTGAGCATAGATGTTTCACCTGAAGAAAGTTGCCAGTATAAACAGTGACGTGAAGAAGGAGAAGAAAGGCGTTGAGGCATTGTGGGTTTTCCTATGTGTTGCTGTTTGAGCCGTTGGTTCTCCTGGAGAAGCTCTGGTCCTCACATCAAGCATTGTTTCCTGGCTCCAGAGGGGAAAAGGTGTGCTGCTTGGTCTCCAGAATGAAGTCGCCACACTGGCTTCCTGGTATGTAGTCGACTGTGCTTATCATCAGAGGAGCTCAGGGCCTCTGTGTCGCTGAGGATGGCTGTGGTGCTTTTCAGGACAGCCCTGGTCTTTGTTGTGAGTGTGACTTCTCGGGACTTCTCGGCTCCAGCGTAGAACCCTCAACCTACCAGCACAGCTCCTTCACCCTGCTGGCATAGACTTTTTAGCTTCCACCGCTAACCTTTGCGCCTTCCCAGCACGGATCCATAGAAGAGCCTGGCGTGAGTCCTTCTTGTGGGCTCTAGACCTCCAGCTGGACTCATGGGAGGCACTGTCATGAGCTCTGGGTCTTCATCTGGACTAATGTGGGACATTGCTGTGGGATTCAGGCCCTTGGTTGAATATTCTATGTCTTTAGTGTTGGGATAGATTCCCTGCAGTTTCTTGTGTTAATTCTGGGTGACCATCATTAAATAATATTATAAATTCCATGTCCTGATTTTAATTGTTCCCCTCACAACCCCTGACTACAACATTTACCATAATATATCCTGCTATCTTTGGAATAGCTGTCCATGCCATCAAATCTAATACAAATAGACAAACTGAAACAGAAAAAAAACAAACTAAGCAGAGCAATGAAGACAATATGGGTTTCAAATTATGATGATAGATTAACAATGGCTACTGCCTTCTCTTTTTATACAATTCCTGCCCTTTCACTTTCACAGGATTTATTGTACATTTTGGATCCCACTAACTAAATTTTCATATTAGGGAGAAACTCCGCTATTCACCTAAGTGATTCTGAACCTTTTTACCCCTGAGCATGATCTCAAGCTGTATCCATTTGTCTACAAGAGCCTCAGGGTTTTCTTTCTTTATAGCTGAGTAGTTTTCTATTGTATAAAAGTGTCATGGCTTTCTAACCAATCTGCAGCTGATGGGCAAGCTACCCCCACTTCTTTCTGGTTCCCTGTCACATACAGCATTGTTTTCTTATCTTTGACTTTCAGTCTAGAAACCTCCTTTTGGGTTAAATGTATTTCTTATATAAAGCATATTGATGGACCCTATCTCCTGATCCACATTGTTTGCATTTCTTTTTATTGGTGAACGAGGCCATCTACATTAGTGATTATGGCTAACCTTCTCTGTCTCATCTCTGGTTGTCTACTTTTCCCCTTCATTTGACTGTCTGCCCCATTCAGCCCCCTCTGCCACTGTTCCTGAAACCATGGTCTTGTCTGTCTCTCTCTACAATGTCCTTCAGTACTTTTTGTAGGGTTTGTTTGGTGGTCATGAACTCTCCCAGTTCCTCTTTGTCATGGAAACATCTTGTTTCTCCATTAATGTTGGGAGACAGTTTTGCAGGGTACACCAATCTGAGTTGGAGGTTATTTTCTTTCAGAGCTTACAATACTTCTTTCTAAGCTCTTCTTGATTTGATGGTTTGTGTCGAGAAGTCTGTCATGATTCTGATGGGTTTTCCTTTATAGGTGATCTGTTTCTTTTCTCTGACAGCTTCTAATATTCTGTTCTTGTGTTGAATTTCTGGGACCTTGATTATTATATGTCTGGATATAGATATATAGCTGGCTGGAGTTCAGTATGCCTCATTTATCTGAATATAATTTCCTTTTCCTATGCTTGGGAAGTTTTAGTTATTTATGTGAATAGCCTTTGTATTTCATTTCTGTTTACCCCTGCTTCTTCATTCACATTTTTTATTCTTAAGTTATAGTTTGTCTTGTCATCTTCTAGCCTTTGTATTGTTAGTTTCTGGTTCCTTGTTATTTTTAAGAGATCTTTCCTGTCATGATCGCTATCTACAAACCTGTCTTTAAGGTTTGATAGTCTATCTTTAGTTTCTTTCAAGTAGTTTTGCCAGCTTTCAATGGAGCTTTTTAATTTCCTGCTAATCTCTTTGAATGCATTAAGTTTTTTTATATTCTTCATTAAAGGTTTCCCTCCTTTTTCTATGCTCCTGTAATCTTCCATCTGTATCTTCTTGAGAAATGCTTAGCAATTCATTATGTTTCTCATTTCTTCTTTTACCTGTAATAGTATTTCTGTTTGAAGTTCTTTTGTAACTTCATGAAGTTGTTTATTTATTTTAGTTGCTGTTGCCTCAGAAACTGTAGGTGTATGACTCCCAATCTCTTCCATGTTTACATCTCCTGGACCAAGACAGCTTGGGTTGGAGGCTAGAGACTGCCTTTTGCTTCTTCCCTCTAGTCACGTTCCTGGTTTCTTCCAGACAAATGGGTAGTGGGGTCCCTGACACTTCCTGTATTGGTTATAATTACTCTGAAGCATGTTGGCTAGGGATTTCTGCTGTTTGTTGCTTTTCCCAGCCTGCTGGTGGCTACTGGAATGTAAGGGGCGGGCAGCCTGGCCCCTCCCTTCTGACCTGGCTAAGCACAGGGAGTCTTCACCATGTTAGTATGGGCCAGGCAGGTGGGGTTGGTTGGGGATAGCTTTAGGGAAACCTCAACAGTGGCTATTGGACCACACACAGGTGCGGGACTCAGTCCAAGCAATTTCCACCAGTCTGCTCTGAGCTAGGAGTAGCTGAAGGAAGCCGGCTACAGTTCTGGCTCTGGGCTTATCCAGCCCGACTCCAAAATGGCACCTGGCCAATCGCCCACTCCCGTGGGAGGACTGAGTCCCCCATACTCACAGTGAGCCAGTGCAATTCTCTGGTCCACTGCTCCCCACCGCCATTGCATCTCCCTGAGAGGCCTTCGGGCTTGCCAGCCACCAGCTTCACTGTGAAGGTGTGTCCCCAGGTTTCAACAGCACCTCTCACACAGTGGGTCTGGTTCTGGGTGAAAGCGCCACCAGCTACTGTCTTCTTCTGTTTAAACTTTTCTTTTTTTTTTTTTTTTTATTCTCTCTGTGGGCTTCAATTCTCACTTTAGTTTCTTCCGGGGTTAAGGGGGCCCTCTTCCTTCCTTCTTGTCTTCTCCAGAATGCTATACTCCAGCATCTGGACTGTTTCTCCCAGAGAGGCTGTTTACTCTGCTGCTTACTGTTCTGCCATCTTCCCAGCTCCCCCCAACCTCATCACTCTAAAAGGGTAAAAATACTGGTATATTTGGTTTTGCTTGGATGGTTGAGGGCTTTAGTGCTTAGAAATTAGTTCAGAGAAGTGTTAAAAGTAGACACAGAAAATTAAGCCTTTACATAGTGAAATGGGAATAAAAATTTCTAAGCATCCCAGAAGAGATCATTGGATTTCAAGCCAATTACTTTGAAGTTATCTATTTAAATTTCCAGCTTTGGATGCAATCAAAGGGTCATGCCACTTAATTTCTGAGACATAAAAATGCACTCAGTAGTTGAATGGAGATTTCCAGCTTTGGATGCAATCAAAGGGTCATGCCGCTTAATTTCTGAGACATAAAAATGCACTCAGTAGTTGAATGGAGAGGAGAGGTTCCACTTGTCTACCAAGATTAAAAAGTAATAGTTTACCACAATCACATCAGTCTTTTTTACTATATTAGGACTTGCCAAAGCTAAAACTATTTTAACACATTTGTTTAAATAAAATATTACAGAAGAGAAAATTAAAGAATTCACTATTAGTTACTCTCATTTTATAAATTGTATAAAGACCCATCTTACATGGGAATACCTCAGAAAGTGTAACTTCTAGATCCAGAACAAGTAATTACAATTTTAAGACTTTGGATGGTGGCTTTAAAATCATCACTGTCTGCCAAAGCAAAGAAGTGATCAAGATCTGTTGCATTTCACTTTTTACCACAGAGACACAGCAAAGCTGCTGTCAGCGTCCACTACACTTCCCACTACATTAGTCTGTCATGTGGGTCTTAAACTACAAAGACAAAATCCACTAATGATTACTATGCCCTCTACCACAGTCAGTGGGCTTTAATGAAGACACTGGCTTGAATTGTTATATGTATACATTAGAATTCATTTGAGTATGTCTGAAGTCTTTACTACCAAACAATCTTGTGTCATGTTCTCATATTCTTACGGCACTTCAGGAAAATGATTTTTTATTGGCCTTAGACAAGCCCTTACTCTTTTTTGGAGGAAAAAGAGAGAGAGGAGACCGGCATCTGGGCCAGGTCTGTTTGGCCCCGTAGCCCCGCCCTTCACCCCCAGGAAGTCTCCCAGAGACCAGCATCACGGCCTGTGTCTTTGGGACCCGAACCTCTCGGACCCGCAGAGTGGCCCGGGCTGTTTGGATTGGGGATATTGTGGAGACTGGCATCTTAGTCAGGTCTGTTTGGGACCAGGAACCTTGCAGAAACCAGCATTTTGGCCTGACTCTTTGGGACCTGTAGGCCCACCCTTCACTCACAGGGAACCTCCTGGAGACCCGCCTGGGACAAAGCACGGTGGCCTGGCCTGCCTGAGATTCCACAGGCTCCGGGGTGACCACACCCAGCATTCGCCTTACAAATTAGAGAGCCAGGAGCCCAAAGAGGAGAGTTAGGACCCTGTGAGGAGGCCAAGAGCCTGTGGGGGAGCCACTGCCCCTCCGGGAACTGAGGGTGTAAGAGGTAATTCACCACACATGCAAAGAAAGCTTTGGAACACCGCTCAAAGTAAGGAAATATAGAAAAATGACAAAAGGAAAGACCAAAAGGCAGGCTCAAAGCCCTAGCCCTCCCCAAGAAAACTTAGAAGCCGTGTACATGGAAAAAAAAAGAAGCCATAGACCTGAAATGTCTGAAATGGGAAAGCTATGGAGAAATTCAAATCAGAAATACTTGCCCAGGTAAAAGAAGAATTGGTAAAAATAGTGAAAGAAATAGTGAACGCATCTAGTGAAAACACAGCTAAAAAATTAGAGGAACAAAGCAAACAGATAGAATCCCTCAAAGAACAATATAAGAAACAAACAGAATGCATAAAGCAGATTCAAAGAGATATACAGGAGCAGGAAAGACAAGATCTTTTAAAAATAACAAAGAATCAGGAAATAACAATTCAACACCTGCAAGATGATGCAAAGAAAGATAACATGAGATTAATAGGGATAAATGAAAAAGAAGGGGACAGCCCAAATGATATCAAGAGGATATTTATAGAAGTAATAGCTGAAAACTTCCCAAACATCAGAAGAGAAACTGACATCTGGATAAGTGAAGCATATAGAACTCCAAACAGCCATAACCAAAATAAAACTACACCCAGACACATAATAATCACCATCCCAGAAATCCAACATAAAAATAGAATACTAAAAAGTGTTAGAGAGAAAAGAGAGATCACCTATAAAGGAAAACCTATCAGAATCATGGCAGACTTCTCAACACAAACAATGAAATCAAGAAGAGAATGGAGTGAAGTCTTTCAGATCCTGAAGGAAAACCACTTCCAACCCAGACTGACATACCCTGCAAAACTGTCCTTCAAAATGGATGGAGAAATAAGATACTTCCATGACAAAGAACAGCTGAAGATCTTCATGAACACCAAACCAAACCTACAAAGAATACTTAAAGACATTCTAGATACACACGGGAGAAAACCACCAAGCAAGGCAGACAATTAAACAGAATGGAAAGCTAAAGACACAACAGCAGAAAGATAACATGTCAACAATAAACCAATATATAACAGTTACAACCATTAATGTAAATGGCCTCAACTCACCAATCAAAAGAAACAGACTGGCAGAATGCATCAAGAAACAACATCCAACCATATGCTGTCCACAAGAAACCCATCTAACCCAAAAGGACACTCATAGACTGAAAGTCAAGGGATGGAAAACAATACTTCATGCAACAGGAAACTAAAAAAAAGCAGGAGTGGCAATCCTATTTGCAGACAATGTGAATTTCAAACCAAGAATGATCCAAAGAGATAAAGAAGGTCACTACATCCTAGTTAGGGGAAAATGTCAAGAGGAAGAGATAACAATCTTAAATATATATTCACCAAATTCCAGAGCACCCAGCTATATAAAGCAAATACTAACAGAAATGAAAAATCAAATAAGCAATAATACAATTATAACAGGAGACTTTAACACACCATTCACCCAAAGGGACAGATCAACTAGACAGAAAATCAGCAAAGACATAACAGAACTGAATCACACCTGTGAACAAATGGACTTGATAGATGTATACAGAGTGTTCCATCCAACAACATCAGAATACACCTTCTTCTCAGC